>VYZW01054960.1:4999-20629 GCA_013401315.1 Balaeniceps rex
TATTAGCTACATTGCTAAATAGGCAAAGTTCTATCGCATAAGTTTCTTTACCAAATGAAGCTATCATGAAAGTTACTGTTTTTTTTCACATTTACATGATGGAAATTGGGATAAAAATAACTGTGGTGACTGTAGTCTTTGTCTACATCTTTAGGGCAACAGTCTGCATTTAACATTGTAATGGAATGTCTCTGTAGAGCTCAGTACTTAGTACCCTTTGCTCAAATCACATTTTCTGCTAAATGTACTGTTCTTTGAAATATAATTAGCCGTCAGAAGAAACCTAATTTCAAGAAACTGTTTCCGGTGTTTAAGGGAATTCAAGAATCTGTGTCTACAATTCAGCCCAGGTAGCCACACATGCTCATGAATTATAAAGAGAAGTTTGTGTTTAAAATTAATCTTCATGTAATGAAACAAAAGAATGTATGTTGTCTTGACACACAGCTTTGGAAAAATCAGACAAATATCTTAGCCAAGTTGGTATGAATATTTTGTTACTGACACTTATCATCACAGGCTCACTCCTAAAAGCAAGAACAACCACCCACTCACAACAAAATCAGACAAGATTAGCTGAACGACCATTTCAAAAGAAATTAAAATATCAAGTAATATTGTGGGAGGATTGTAACATCTGAAATTGATCATTTCAGTGTAGCCTGTGTACAGGCAATCGGAATCAGAGACTTAATGAAGAATAACAGAAAGACTTCTCTATGGAACCATGCTTTGGAAGCCAGTGGTAGACTCCAACAATTTTTCATAAGTAGAACAGAATAGGAATTCTTCTTCAAACAGCCAGGTTCTCCATCCAATTCAATAGCCAGGTAATTTTTTCCCTTTGGGCAATATCCAGCCCTTGCACTGTACAAAAACTTCAGCATTTTCAAAAGGAATTAAAGTGATTTAATTACAAAAAAAATCAGAGTGGTCAGATATTTTGGGAACCTTGTTTCACAGACTAGTACTTAGCATGAAATTTTAAGTTAGAAGATAAGCCATAGTAAGTTACAGTTTCTTTTTTTTTTCCTACAAGATAAAGTCCCTGATATAACACTGAATCTCTGTCAGCTTGTTTATTTTTTTAATTTCCCTCTTTCATGACAGGTAGATATTTAATACCACTGGATGACTTTTCTTCATTGTGAAAGGTCTTTCAGGATTCTTAAGTACTTGCTATACTAATAGAAATGCAATTAAGGATAATGTAGTTAAAAACTATAAATCATAACCCCACAGTGTACACCTCCACTCCTAGCTGTATGGACTCACTTCTGAGACACATTCAAAATACAACATCCATACAGCAAAATTTCTTATGCATTAAATCCATATTACAATGACATTGGCAGTTGATTTCAACTTCATTAAACCTTATACAGTTTATTGAATAATTAGAAAATACCACAAATGTACATTTTATGTCTTCAAAGAGGACTGCTACAAAAGGGATGACACATAGTAAATTTAGTCTAACTTTTTAACGGATTCTTATCATTAAGCACAAAGACAAAAATCAGCCTGATGAGATAAAGGCAACAGGCAGAAACTGTGAATAAACAAGACTGTTACCAAAGATGTTACATTATCTACGGAAAAAATAAAGACAAGAGGAAGAAAAGCCAGTATTAAAAAAAAAAGAAAAGAAAAAAGCCCACAACCAAGACAAACTTTATTACAGAAGTTGCAAATTCCATGCCTTGTTGCACAAACTTACAGATTTCATAGGTGTCTTGGTTTCAGCTAGGATACAGTTAACTTTCCTTGTAGTAGCTAGAGCCACAGATCCATTTGTGCTAATCAGATATCTAGACAGGCAATCATTATAGCTAGTCTAGCTAGCTTTAAACATACACACAGACTACTATTAACACAGCATTAGCCAACCCAAGTAAATTCAGAACTCTCAATTTCTGTAAGAACTTATTCTTCAGCTGTGTACAGAATCAAGTTGGATATCATAAATGTGTCTATCAACTAGAATTTTCCTTTCCATAGATTATAAACAGCTGTATGTATATAATCTAAACACCATATTTGGAAATTCTGACAAAAAGTTTAATGTAAGTAATGGTAACTGAACTTAAATTTAGACCTATTTCTTGTGCTCCATTTTACACTTTCTAGTACTATTTAATGTAAGAGATCAAGTACACTGTGAGACAATATAAATTATCATATCAGCAGTTCATCATCAATAGCAGAAAGAATATATAGAATAACATAGGTTATGCAAGTTCTGATTTATTATTTACACAACTGCTTTACTATAATACCTACAAAAAAGAAGTTTTCCCTACAAACAGCAATGGCAGTTAAGCTCCCCACCTGCTATTACGCTTGCCAGTCAAAAAATCACATTCAGCTATACAATATGCCTGCAAATAAACACCTGACTAAGTAGCCAGGTCCTGTGATGTGCCCTGCAGGCCACAGAAGTCAGACTTTAATCGACTGGCCAGAAAAGGCAAGTTAATAGTTGTGGGCCTCTGGTTTATCCCAAGGAGTTTCACAGTGAAAGAATCCACTGCTAATTTCACCCTCCCTTATATAAATGTCAACCATTGTATTAGCCTATCCCTTAAGGACACATTTGCAAATGTTTTTGTGAAAAATATTGTTAACAGCAACCTTGTTAATAAAGCCCAAGTTATTTGGCAATCACACACACATCAACGTGTAAAAATAAATAAATAAAACAGTATTATAGGTAATAAAACCGCTCAGATAAATACACTTAAGCATAACAATCATGTTAGAGAATAAAGCAAATCTCAGCAAAATAAAATGCTTTAGAAATGGTGGGTTTTGTGGTATACTTTGTAGATTAGTAATGTATGCACTTGCATTTTGAACAAATTAATAGAATTGCTTTTCTGAAGAGTTTCAATCATGACTGTTACAAAAATAAATAAAATAAACTCTATTTTCAAAAGCATCTTCCCACAACAATTCACCTACTTATCACCAAATCCTTCAAACTACTTTTGTATTACATCATTCATATGCTCACTTTATGAATTGGCTACCATATCTTCTGTTTGCTCATTCTGAACAGAAATAAGTAAATAAAAAGGAAATCCTTATCAAGATACATACTTCCTGCCCTAATCCTCTCTCTCTAATAAAATAATCTAACACAAATAATGACTAAATGATATCCAGAGTTTGGGGAGAAGAGGAGGAGGGACGTGAAAGAGTGAAAAGAAAGCACTGAGGTTTCTGTCACATTCAAGTCACTTGGACACTAGAATTGCTCTCATTTTAGGCTGAAGCATACAAAAATAGTGTTTAGAAAAGCTTCCACGTGCCAGCCTGAAAAGTAAACTGCATTTTCTAATGCCTTAAATTAATTTCATCTCTTCATTGCTTGGTTCTTGTGTGATGCAGACAGAAAGAGCAGCTGTGACCATACCTGGATTTTATACAACCTATAAATGTGAAACTACAGTTCTAAATATTTTAATGTAGTACAGTGATCCGGCCATTGGAATGTTTAAATTACTATTATATTCACACAGCAGTGCAGAAAAGTAGAAAGTGAAAGAGTGGCTTGAGAAAATCCATTTTTAAAAAGTTCAGAACTCTGTTATGCAAAATGCTTACAAAAATAGATTTAGTGGCGTAAGAGTTCACCAAATTAAAAAATAATACACAGTCAGTACAAAAACTTATTTTGGAGTTGTAGCAGATCTAAATCAAAACAAGTAAGATAAACATACAGACGAGCTGCGGTGACAGTACAATAATAGAGAATCCTAACCATTGCTTCTGTCGAGGATGAGCAAGCCTTAAAATAACTTATAAGTTATTATGAAATTAAGTTGGGGGGGGATAAAAAAAACCAAACGAAAACCTAATGCATTTATAAAGGAGAAAGGTTTTACTAATGGAATGCATATTTTTTTTAGGCTACACTGCCATCTTCTGGTTATGCAAGCTCTATCATCATGGTCTGTCAAAATGCAACCAATTAAGTTAAACATTTAAATCTAAAAAAGAACACACCGTAATAGTATGCACATTTGTATTAATAGAAGATACTGAGGAGATTTGTAGCATTTATACAGAAAAGCGTTGAATACATAGATGAAAAAATTATTCTGAAGTAAAGACAGGACACAATGAGAGCACACCATTCAAATCAACTGACTAAAACTACGGCTAAAAATTCCATGTAATCTATAACTATGTTTGCCTTTTGTGGTGGTTTGTTGTTTTTTTTTTAAATAGTCTAAATATTGAGTTAATAGTTTAAACTTTGAGTTAAACTATGTAATTTGAAAAAGACTGCCAAGTAATTTGGGATTAGGGACCTTAAAAGGAAAATGCACAAAGTGATATTTCATTAATTAATAGATTAAAACCAACAATATATTTTAAAGTACTAATCTTGTAACATTTAAACTACATACATACAATAAATGGACTCTGTGCTTCACTATGCCAGAAAAAAAGAGTATTGTTTTTCTTAAAATTGTTATTACAGCAACCTTCTCTAGTTTCCGGAACTACAGCTTACCAACTTTTAGGGTTACCAAAACCAACTTGAGTGACACTTTAGATCATACTCAAATAAAAGTAACAGAGACATTTTTGCTAACTGAGGACTAGCTGCTGTTTGGATCATCAGTCTGGCCCTAAAATTCAAACCTACAGGATAAAAAAAATACATGATGTATGCGGCCCTGAGAAAACTTACAATAAACTTGGGTAGGTTTTAAATACACAGGAAAGTAAAAGGCAAGGTAAGATAAGTTTGTGACATTTACAAGAACAACTTCTTCTAAACTGAGTATGAAGTTTCAGAGCTTTTAAAATTAATTTTGGAAAAAGGCAAGCGTTTGATGTGAAAGGGCATCTACAAGGAATATTTTGAAAGATAATAACAAGTTCATTAGCATGCAGAATAACTTGGTCTAGGTTCTGATCTGACTCAATTCTTAGCGTCTCCTGTGCTAGATTGCAAAATATCAGATTACAGTACATTATTGCTTGTTTAAATGCAGAAAGCAAATAAGCCAAGTTTCCAAATGGAGTTCACCTTACAGGGTGCATTGGGTTTGTGTGGCAAGGTTGTAGGAGCAGGGGGGCTACAGGGGTGGCTTCTGTGAGAAGCTGCTAGAAGCTTCCCCTATGTCTGATAGGGCCAATGCCAGCTGGCTCCAAGATGGATGCACCACTGGCCAAGGCCGAGCCCATCAGTGACGGTGGTAGAGCCTCTGGGATAACATATTTAAGAAGCGGGGAAAAAACTGCACAACAGCAACTGCAGCCAGAGAGAAGAGTAAGAGTATCTGAGAGGAAAAACTCTGCAGACACCAAGGTCAGTGAAGAAGGAGGGGGAGGAGGTGCTCCAGGTGCCAGAGAAGAGATTCCCCTGCAGCCCGTGGTGAAGACCATGGTGAGGCCACCTGCAGCCCATGGAGGTTAACAGTGGAGCAGATATCTACCTGCAGCTCATGGAGGACCCCACACTGGAGCAGGTGGATGCCNATGGAGGACCCCACACTGGAGCAGGTGGATGCCCAAAGGAGGCTGTGACCCCATAGGAAGCCCACACTAGAGCAGGCTCCTGGCAGGACCTGTGGCCCCGCAGAGAGAGAGGAGCCCACGCTGGAGCAGGTTTGCTGGCAGGACTTGTGACTCCGTGGGGGACCCACGCTGCAGAAGTCTGCTCCTGACGCACTGCACCCTGTGGAAAGGACCCACTCTGGAGCAGTAGCCCGTGGGAAGGACTGACGTTGGAGAAGTTTGTGGAGGACTGTCTCCCGTGGGAGGGACCCCATGCTGGAGCAGAGGAAGAGTGTGAGGAATCCTCCCCCTGAGGAGCAAGAAGCGGCAGAGACAATATGTGATGAACTGACCGCAACCCCCATTCACTGTCCCCCCTATGCCGCTCGGTGGGAGGAGGGAAAGAAAATCAGGAGTGAAGTTGAGCCCAGAAAGAACGGGGAGGGGGGGAGGGGAGGTGTTCTAAGATTTAGTTTTTATTTTCTCATTAACCTACTCTGATTTGATTGGTAATAAACTGATTTTCCCCAAGTCGAGTCTGTTTTGCCTGTGATGGTAATTGCTGAGTGATCCCCCCCCATCCTTATCTCGACCCATGAGCCTTTTGTTATATTTTCTCTCCCCAGCCCAGCTGAGGAGGGAGAGTGATAAGAGAGGCTTTGGTGGGCACCTGGCATCCAGCAAGGGTCAACCCACCACACTGGGCCACCAAAATAAATACGGACTTTCTGACAGACTTTGTGCTTCTTAGCATTCTTAAAAAGTGAGCAGAACTTCTAAAAACTATGACACTTTTCTTCGAGGACTTGACTTAGGAACACATACTAGAAGTTTTGGAACCCAATAATCTTCAAACCTAGTAGCAACAACTAATATTTGCATCTAGTCCAGTTGAGACTATAAGCATCACAACTGAGCCAATACAGACCTCTATGCCTCCTTTACCCAAGATGTAATTGGATGCTTTTTACTCTATGTGATAAGATGCAGTCTCTCTGGAATCACAGCTGTTCCCAAGGTAGTAACGTAAATAGAGGAACCTTACCCAGTTGGTCTTAATTATCTTAATGGCCATGGCAAGGACTGAGAGAATGTCAAGAATTACAAAGGTTTTGCACGTTCTTCACAGAAATTTCAATCACAAAGCTATATTCCATTTAAATCCATTTGAAAATGCCAGTGACTGTAAATAAGGTTACCTGGGCTGATTTGAAGAATGAATTGCAGTGTCCCCTGAAAGCATTTGCTTCCCACTGCAAACAAAAAATGGCCAGAAATCCAGCACCTAGTGTGTGTACAGTTAATCTGCACAGCATAGGGTGATGGGGTACAGCTCTTTGAAAGAAAGCAGTATACAATTAAGATACACTTGACTTTCTGGGACAGAATATGGGAGATAAATGCATCTGGAAAACATAAGCATGTGCTAATTTGTACTCAGATCAAAACTAGATACAGTGGACATAGACATATTATGCATTCGATGAAAAGAGAAGACAGATACAGCTGTAGTTCAGGCATCCCAGAGGAAGGTTAATACAGCGTAAAGGCAGATTCAGTAAGGTACCCTAGTTGTAGCAAAAGAATAAAAATAGGTACTATGTAATACATTTAAGGTAATCGTCAATGAAAGCTCTGTAACTACATGGAAACAGAAAAGCAGAAAAACAAGTCTGCACATTTAATCTAATTGCTCATTCTCCCTAGAATGAGTTGCAGATAAATTTTATTTCTAAAACACGTTATCTGTGCTTATATGAAATAGCTTAATCCTTTATAATAAAATACATAGGGAAATTAACACGTCAGAATTGTAGACCAAAACGTCAGGCAAGAATGCATTAAATACCAAGACTGGAGTATGGCTGGCAGAAGACAAGATGTTTTAACATACTTTGATAGAAAACTCTGTCACTCTAAAGTAGTGCTTAAGATGCACACGTGGTTTAAAACTTATAAAGTGATTTTAATGCCTTTAAAAGAAACCGGCTCATACCACTACATTAGTATATTTAAGTTGGAGGAATGACTAAATCAGGAAGTGAAATTGAAATAAGAATGATACAAGAAGTTTCTAGTGGTTTTGGTTGTGGTGTTTGGGGGGGTAGGGGGGGGGGGGCAGGGAAAGGTACTTGCAGGCATTTCTCCAGACTGTTCCAAGGTCCTTTCAGGTAGTCCTTCAAAATAAAACTTTGGAATCCCAGACAAACTTCCAAGGAGAACCACTGATCTATAAAGTAGTAATCTTCCATAGGAACACAACTGACATTAGAGAATTTTATAAACAAGCCCTTTGATTTTGTATATATGTTCCATTTAAGGCCTTGACTTAAGCATGCCAGCCTCTGGCTCTGGTCTGAGAGCCAGTGCTCAACGACATGAATAAACTGAATGAAAAACGAAATTCCTGCTGAATTCAGTGAATGGTAAGTTAGAACTCAAATACATGAAAGATAAGATAAAGAAGTTTTTGGCCTCTATTTCCTTAGTTCAATTCCATGTTGATATTTGTGTTACAGGACCAAAAGGAAAGTATAAACAATTCCATATAGGTATCTGCACAGGACCCATGATGTTACTAATAAATCATGTGACCATCAACTGCACCCAGTTCCCAGCCCCTACAACTATTTTTCACTAAGAGCAATCTCTGAGACAGTGTTTTTGCATGACAGTACCGAATCTTAAATTATCAGCAGCATAATCAAACATGAACTGCTTAGCTTTTTAAAAATTAAGCCCTGACTGCACACAGTGCACTTCATAGATGCCATTTGATTCACCAGTTTCTTTCCTCAAACATTTTTACTTGGAAGAATACCTTATCAAGCATATTATTCCTCTGGATAACAAATGCTATTGGGAAGGAAGCTTTGTTTGCAATCAGACTCATTAAGTGGAAGAAAAAGAACCCTGAGACACAAGATTTGCTATCTCGTTCTCTTGTGTTTATTAATATGTCTCTACTAATGCTGAAGTTAATTATTTATCATAGTAAGAGAAAAAACACTATAGGGAGCATCTGAACCTATTTTGATATCTTCAAAAAAATTAAACCATTTATGATCAGTTAAACCAAAACTTGAATTATATGTAGTATTCTTAAAGGCAGATAATTGCATACACTTTGTAAAGAAAAAAAAAGGAAGGCTTCCTACTTCACAGAACTGGAAACAATGAAATACAGCTTCATTTAGTTGAAATTTGCTCCTTAATCAGAGACACACATTTAGAGAGATTTTACTTTGTGTATTGGGTTTGCATGGCAAGGTTTTGGTAGCGGGGGGGCTTCAGGGGTGGCTTTCTGTGAGAAGCTGCTAGAAACTTCCCCTATGTCCAATAGAGCCAATGCCAGCTGGCTCCAAGATGGACACACCGCTGGCCAAGGCTAAGCCAATCAGCGACGGTGGTAGCATCTCTGGGATAACATATCTGGGGGGGAGCTGCGGAACAGTAACTGCTTTTCAAAAACTATTCAAATACTGTCATGAGAATTTTCCTCCTAATATTGGTTAGAAATAAACTGATTACGCATTTTGCATCTTCAATAGGAGTGAAAGGGAATCAAACCGGAAAACAAAACCAACCCTCTTAAGCTATCTAAAAGTGTGGTTTACTGCTACGGAAAAGGACGGTGAAGATACTGACTTGCCAAGGTCAAGAGAGCCAGTGGCAAAGCCAGGAAATGTGTTCTTGACTATTCTTTACCTACAACACCTGTCATCTGAAAGTTAAAAAGCATAGCTTAATCCAGGCTATTACTATGAACCAAAGAAATACTGGAATCTGTTTAGCAGAAATAAAATAATATATGCATATATCAGGAAATAGGACAAAGAAAATACAGACCAGCAATATGATAAAATTACATAAGTCTTTGGTTGCAAAGGCAAAAATTTTCAGGAGGTAGCAGTAACAGTGTTGCAACAGCGATGATCTAAAGCACAAAGAATATTTTCCAGGAAAATAAACTATCTAATGAGTTGGTGTAACGTGATATCAGTTAGTGCAATAAGATCTTACCTTCCCCTGCAAATTTTGTCTTATGCTATTCACTAACCATTTATCTGTTCAGGAAAAGACCAGAGTGAAGCAAAGGTGTATGAACACACCAAACAAAATTGCTGAAACAGATGTTCCCTACTGGATTTCAGACAATTCACACATGTAAAAAACATGCTCTGTTCCTTGGTCTTCAACCTTTATAAAGTCTTGAAAATGAAAGACACTAACAGAGATCAAAATTTTTTTTTTAAATGGCATTGCTTTTAATTCAAAACAAAAAGTTTTCCATTTGCATAGTATGCATACTATCATTATTCAGAAAAAAACATAATTTAACTTTCTTTTTGTACATTAGTCTGCTGACAGGGAAGAAAAAAGATTATTTTACTTTTAGACTTTGAACATCAGCATTCTTCTTTCTATACTTTGAACATCAGCATTCTTCTTTCTATACTTACACTGTATTTTTCAGAAATAACCTGATTTTTTTAAAAAGTTGTTACAAAGCAAGTATGCCACAGTAAGACATCCCTCTACACTAGTTCTTTTAATATTGCCCTGGGTATCCTATTTCAGTACTAAAGCAGCTGAGATAAATGGCAGAATCCCTGGATTTTTCTGACCTTGATCAACAAGAAGAAATCTTCAGCTGAATGGTGCAAAAGTGCTGTGATTACATAAATCAAATCTAGAAAGCCCATGGTTTATATATAAACCATAAAGTCTCTGTACCACCCATCAAGCCAAAAGACAATAAAACATACCTCTTTAAGAAAAATGGAAAAAAAAATCTATTAACTGTTACTTTACTCCTTACATAAGAATAATCAACAATGTTTCAAAGACAACAGAAACATGCATACATATTCAAATTTCCAAATATGGATATATATTTAAGCATAAGTGCTCTCATAATAATAGGCTTCATCAGAGGAAAAGACATTCTGCATCACTGTTGAAGAAGTCAGTTCTGAAATAACTGAATTAGGAAGTTTTGATCAAACTGCCCAGTACCAGACATCCAGGCAGTTGTAAAAAGCCATCTATTGCTACAGAGAAAAGATTTATCCAGCAAAAGATCCAATACAACATAAAAAGTCAAACTGGAATCGATGAGAAATGAATTGGATTACTGGATAGAAGCATATTCTTGCATGTGTTCAAGCTACTGGGAAAGTAATAGAGCCAGCAGGTGTAAAAAAGGCTTCCCAAATGTCTGCTTACCCTTTCATGATCCAATCATGGCCATCCTGTTGATCAGGTTGCATTACATCCCAGATATTAATTTGGCAAACAGAATAATGGTCTGATTCAGTCTGTCCCCTTCAAATATGGTGAAAACAATCTGCTACTGATAGTCTTGCCGTGCGTGTACTCCTGGAAAGCCATCTGATCAATTTATGCCTAGATGATAGCAGAAGTCTAATCTCAAGTACAAATGACATAAGGCTTTCCCTATTCATTAAGAGCCTGCAAACTTGTCCTCTGCTTCCCAAGGAAGTGCTGAAACACTGGCAGCAAAGGGAGATAGTTCAAAGAGTATGGGGTCCTTTCAACTATAAAGAAATACTATATGCATGAACAAAAGATTGCTGGCTTAGAAGTAGGTGAAAGCACAGGTTTCTCACGAGCCATAGGAATCCTGTTCTGCTGTTGCGATTTGCTTTTGTAAACCGTTCCAGCAGCCTGAGCCTTCCTAATAGATTTTTCCCTAAACGAGTGTTGATAACACACTGATAATTATGGTTATGCCAAACAGTGCTTGCACAGCATC
Organism: Balaeniceps rex; assembly: GCA_013401315.1. NCBI lineage: Eukaryota > Metazoa > Chordata > Aves > Pelecaniformes > Balaenicipitidae > Balaeniceps > Balaeniceps rex. The sequence goes on from VYZW01054960.1 coordinate 16,296, forward strand.
AAGGCCTTCTCCTCTGCTCATGCTGACACCCTACCACACCCACAGCCCACAGTGAGCAGGCTAGTGGCGGGCAAGAGATGGGGAAAGGACACAGCTGGCATAGCTGATCCGAATTGGCTAGAGGAATATTCCATTCCATGTAACATCATGCACAGCAATAAAACTATGATAGTGGAAGAAGGCAGGGGGTGGTGTTGAGGGGGGGGTGTGTCTTCCAAGATGGCCATTTCTCAGAGATTTGCTGGGCATCAGTCTGCTTGCGAGAGGTGGCAAGTGACTGCCTCTGCATCACTTGTGGGTTTGGTTCCCCCCCCATCCCCCGCCCTTCACTTAATAAACTGTCTTTATCTTGACCCATGAGTTTTCTTGCTTTTGCTTTTGCTTTTCCTATTCTCTCTCCAATCCCATTGGGCAGGTGGGAGTGAGCAAGTGGCTGTGGGAGTACTTTGCTGCTGGCCTGGGTCAACCCACCACAACTTATTAAGCCCTTTGGGTTTACATTCTGTCCCTTCTCCTTCGCTGTAGTCTTGCTGTTAAGCATAAGCAATACTTTGTTTTGGATCACTGTTTTCAGACAACCTCAATTCCCGAAAAGAATCCCCACAGCAAGCCAAATCCTGTATGACACCTGGGTACCAACAGTGGAGGTTAATAGAAAGGAAGAATCACAGAGCTCCATCCTCTGGAGCTGAACATTCATGGTGTAAAATTCAAAGGCAGACTATCCGAAAGATTCAGATATCACTGCAGGTGTACTATCCATTAGCCCATATGCATATAGAATCAATATACCACCTCTTTTCTCGTCCATAATCATGTTGATGATATGGAGTAGCAAGAAAAAGGTACTTACATGTAAGAGTGAATATTTAATACCTAATATTCCTAAATATTTCTGTAAGAAACTTTTTGTTACTGGTTATAAGGAAAAAAATGCAAAAATAGGCAGCTCAATTCCTAAAAGGATTTCAATTTTCAATATTAAAATTTAAACTTTCCATAGAGATATAGTTTTTGATACAGAAGGAATGTTATTTATCTCTCTCCATTTCATGATTTAGAGCATCAAGTTCTTCACACAAAAGTTCAAATACCATTTGCAAGTTTTGTACACATTAGTTTCAGTGAAGAGTATACTGGACTACGCAACCTTAACACCATAGAGGAGAGCCTGAAATCAGGCTATCTGTGAGGTATACTGATTAAATAAAGAGAAAGCAACTGTAACCTCCTATATAGCAACATGTTTGTGTGTTTATTTTAACATGAGCTCTACTACAAGGACTTGCATTCCCCATTTTTTTCCTGGAGAAACACATAACCTCTAGACTTCCACCTCACCAATAAAGCTCTTTAAGGATACTTCATGAAAATGGAACACCTATTTCAAACATCTGTGAAGTCAACAGTGTTTTTTTTTCTTACTGCAAGGAAAATTAAAATGTAGGAACAGAACATCTATATGGCTAAGCACAGATGGCCATGTTTTCAGCCAGAAAAGAAAAGGTTTTAGTGCTTTTAGACATATACTTCCTTCTAAAGTGCACGTACTTCCAAGAATTGAGGTTTCTGTATGGAAAACAAACATTTCTGACTCCAATGTAGTTCACACAACACACCCTAGATTTACTATCTAGACACACAGAGTCAAGAAAAAAATACTCTATTTATTTTATGGCTCCTCAATCCCTGTATTTTCCCTTTTAGGAAGGCTTGCCATTTTCTAAAACTTTGAATTAACCACAGAAGTTGTATATATTTATAAATTAAACCTTGTATATTTGTTTATTTTACCTTTTGGAGAACTAAAAAAGGCAAGTTAGCAAGTGTTCTATTAATGCTGTTTTGGTAAGTTTAATCAGCTAATGTATCACTTAATATATGAAATGCTGTCCTGCAATTTTAAAGAAAGAAAATCAGAATGCATTGCCTAGAACTTGAGCATAGAAAAATTAATGGAAAATATCTCTGTACCTCAGTTTAATGAAACATCATCTAGAAGACTACTTGTCTAATAAAAAGCATATCAAGAAGCCTGATGCATAACAGAACGAAGAAAAGTATATATTTTCTAAATGTTACCATCTGGGAGCTTTATGCAAGAATAAATACTCTTATCGGCTGGATAAATTCTCTGATTCTCCATGAGTGCAGAACACTAAGTGGCTTCCCACAGTGGCCTCATTATATAAAGTTCTCTTAGGAGCTATTCTACTGTGTATTTCTGCTCCATATCCCAGCAAACATTGACCTACTCCACTTATTGTCATCATAGCTAGATTTCAGCCAGCTGAATGAACTGATTATACTTTTTTCCAAACACAGAAAGCACATTTTGAGCAAGAGTAAGGGTAGGTAATAATGACAGCTTGTAACAAAGATTTAAGTTGAATGCCCAGCCCTTTAGAACTCAGGCTAATTATTTAAGTACGTAAAATCAGAAGTAAGAGGGATTCTACACACCTTTTTCCCTTCTCCTTCGCCTTCTCCCAAAACTGACCTTAGCTTTAAAATTTTTAAAAAGTTTACCCAGCAAAAATGTTAAACAATTATATCAAAGACTACTAACATCCTGTGAGACAGAGAGATTACATTTTCTTATGTCCAAAAAAACCTGTGAAGTTCCAGATTACTAAAATAGGTAGTGACTAGGAACATGTGGCTCAGCTCACACAGATGAAGAAGGTTTTTTAATCATTAATTAAAGTCTATAATTTTAATTTCCACATTCTTGAAATTCCAAACTTTATTCCATAAGGAAAATTCAACGTGAGAGTTAAAAAGCAGTCAAAACGGCTACGGGTTGCAAGCAAAGTTTTGCTCAACTTCTATGCTGGGAAGCATTTGTCTACAAAAATAGCCCTGACTCCTAGCAAAAAGCTGAATATAAGTTCATATCATAGCAACTTTATCACATTGCAAGGCAAAACCTCTCACTGCTTCTGTGAGAAGATGACAGGATGAAATGGTGTACATCTCCAAATGCACAGTCATACAACCACATGTACAAGCTGGAAAGGAAGTGACGAAATAGCCTAAGTTGTCTTCAGCCTCTGCTAGCTGCTGCACAGACTTTTTAAGCCATAGTTTAGCATGTAATTTCTAGTTAATCTGTACAAAATATATGTATTTCTTATTTTAAATAAAGGTTTCTCTAATGTCCAGCTACGTTTTTGGTTAGTGTGCCTTTGAATACTTACCAAGCGGTAAAAGCATAAAAAGGCATTAAAAAAAAGGGGGGAAAAAAAATTTAAAAAGCAAAACCCTTGAAAGCATAGTGGCTTTGACACCCTTCATTAGCAGGGACCCCAGCTGCTTCTGTAGTTACCTGTCTGGATGTGTAATTCAATTTCATATATAAAAACAAAGGACCTACCTGTAGTCTCCAGACTACAGCATACAAGCTTTCTGCAATTCCGATGACCTCAGTGCATGCCCTTTAAAATTTAAAGTGCTGTTTATCAAATTATTTTTGTTTGCTTTCCTGGGACTTCCACACACCACATCCCTTTCCACTGCGAGGGAGCACACTGGGTGGGAGATGCCTGGTTTGCGGAGGGGGCGCAGCAATGCCCTGTGTGGGCAGGAGCCAGCACCTGCCGCTGGCTGGCCAGAACGGGTTCCGTCCGGCTCTGCGCCCCTGCAAACAACAGCTGCAAAGCCCCACGGCAGGCTCAGCCGAGACTGCCCTGCTCCAAAATGTCGTCCTGGCATTGAAGCGCACAGCACCCTCGTGCAGGCCACCCCCAACCGCCCACGTTGCCCCTCGCCTCGCCAGAGGAATTGGGACGGTCCCAATTCCCAGTTTGTATATTCTTCTTTTCCTCGGTGATTGAAGGTTTGTGTTGGTTGGCAGTAATTTAAATTAAAGTCCCCAACTTGAGAATGTTTTGCCCAACACAGGGAGATAACTTCGTTCACATCAATGTAAAGTTTCCCTCCCCCTTCAGTGTTCTTTAGACCACGTCCAAAAAAACACCTCAAAAACCTAAAAGGCTTCCCCAGGCTTACAGCAGAAACATAATGAAGGGTCACAGTCTGAAAGTGCTGCCAAACCCCTGGCGGTTTTATTATGGGTGCTCCTAGGGACTGTGGGAGACAAAGTGAACTAGGCACTTAACAGAAACCCAGTGCTTCTCCTTGTTACTCAGCCTCTCCAGCCGCTGGGCTTAGCAAGCATAACTGACAGTACACGTGGAAGTATCTGTAAATAAGGCGATTCACCTGTACATATTGTTAACTCTATCCTTCTTTATGAAGTCCTCCCCATCCTTATCAAAAAGTGAGGAAAAAAGACATACCAGAGAGGCTTTAACCGCTTAGCTTGCTTGATT
>VYZW01054961.1:0-25863 GCA_013401315.1 Balaeniceps rex
AAAGTGAGGCAGGACGCCTTGCTTCCTGGGAGGGGAGAGGGATGAGAATTGGTGGGTGGGTGGGTGGGTGGATGGATGGATGTTTGGATGGGTAGATGAGTGGGTGAGTTGGTGGGTGGATAGATGGGTGGATGAAAGGATAAAAGGATGGATGGGCGGATGGGTAAACAGCACATGGTGTGGGTGGCTGTGCAGGCCAGGGAATGACCCCACAAGTGGCCCTGACGTTACTTCCCTAGGGAATGAGTTTGTCCGCCACAACACCTGGCAGCTGACACGCATCTACCCCAGTGGGATGCGGACCGACTCCTCCAACTACAGCCCCCAGGAGATGTGGAACGTGGGGTGCCAGATCGGTATGGCTGGGGGGTGTCAGGTCTGCAGGCTGGGGAGATGCCCTGGGTCCTGTTTCAACGGCACCATCAACACCCGTGTTGGAGCCAGCTACAGCCCTGGCTGGCGCCAGGTCTGGCTGCAGGCTCATGCCATGCACTGGGGAGCCTGGGAGTACCCAGGTATCGGTGCCTTGTCACCCTGTGTGGCCCTGCATCTCTCTGGCCATGGGGACAGGCTGGTTCTCACCTCCAAGCAGGGCCCAGTCTCCAAGCTGCCCTTGAACCCTTTCCCTACTGCCTTCCCCAGTGGCCCTGAACTTCCAGACAGCCGGCACAGAGATGGACCTGTGTGATGGGCTCTTCAGCCAGAACGGCCGCTGCGGGTACGTGCTCAAACCACCCTTCATGAGGGACGAGGAGACTCTCTTCAACCCCAGTGACCCTGGCAGCCGGGAGGGCCCTGGCCCCATCACCCTGACAATCCAGGTACGGGGCCGAGGAGAGACCCAGCAGAGCCATGACAGTGTCCTGGGGCTGTTGGTCCCAGCCTGGTGGGGACACTGCCGGGCAGTGTGCCAGAGACAAGCAGCCTCCCAGCAGATCAGTTTGGCTACTCCCCGGCCCGTGGGGTCACTGCCCCTTTCTGCAGGTGATCAGTGGCCAGCAGCTGCCCAAAGTGGCCAACAGCAAGGACGGAGCCATCATCGACCCACTGGTGCGCGTGGAGATCCATGGGGTGCCCGCGGACCAGGCGCGCCAGGAAACCAAGTACATCGAGAACAACGGTGAGCCCCACGGTGGTACCAGGGACCCCGCTGAGCCTGGGTAGCCATCCCTACCCTCCCTCGCCCTCCCAGCACCCGCTCTCCCTTCCCAGGGTTTAACCCCCGCTGGGATGAGACGCTCCAGTTCCAGCTCCACGTGCCCGAGCTGGCCCTCGTCCGCTTTGTGGTGGAGGATTATGACAAGACCTCCAGGAACGACTTCGTGGGCCAGTTCACGTTAGCCTTTGCCAACATCAAACCCGGTGAGTGACTGCTGCCCAGTGGTGGTGGTGGTGGGCCAGGGCACCCCCACAGGGGTGTCTGGGCTCAGCTGGGTGCTAGAGAGCAGGGTTGGGGGCAGCCATCAGCCAGAGCCTCGCTGTCCCCCCTGCAGGCTACCGCCACATCCATCTCCTCTCCAAGGATGGCACCAGCATCCCACCCTCTTCGCTCTTCGTCCACATCCGCATCACCGAGCCATGTGACCCCGAGCAGGACTGAGTCCATGGGGCAAGCAGGACCCGGATGGAAGCCACAGAGCTGGCCCCAAGCGGCTGGGGCCGCAGAGCCAACCGCATCACCCTCTTGTTGAGCTGTTTGTGTCATTCCTGTGTCATCGTCGCTGCCATGCCCCAGTTTGCAGTGGCCTCCAGGGGCTGGGAAAAGGCACCGACCCCCCCTTCCCAGGTTTGGGATGCTGCCTCCCACACAAGTGTGGGGTCTGCACTGGTGCAGCCCTCTGCAGCCCCCACGTGCAGCCTGCCCTGGCCCATGGGCACAGCTTGGCCGCGAGGAGGAGCGACGGTGCACGGCACCCTGGCTCTGCAGCAGGGGCTGGTCCCCCCTGGCCAGGGGAGCAAGGCTGGAGCCGAGCAAACCTCAGGACTGGGCAGAGCTGGGAGAGGAGTCGGTCCTCATGGCCGCCGACACTGCAGAGCCCCATCACTGCCCCTGGCTACTACAGCCCCCAGGGTTGCTCCTGGCCTGTGCCCGTTACTAACCCTTGCTGTGTCCTTTCTCTGTAAGAAACTTAATAAATTGTTTGGTGACAGGCAGGATTGGGTCTGGGTGCAGCGGCGCTAGGGACAGACATGGGGAGCTGGGCTTCTGCTTGCGCTCTCTCCCTGCAGGCACCTGCCCTGTGGCTCGCACAGAGCTCCAAATGGTCCAAAGAAAAGGATTAAAAGGAGCAGAGAGATTCCTTTTATACAGCCGCATATTTTACATCCCATATACATATATGCCTATACACACACATACATCTCTGCAGCAGGCCTGCGCCACTGGCACCTTAAAGCAGTCAGGATTCAGCCTCACTGCGAAGCGCTGTCCTTCTCCACGGGGCACCCTCCTTCCTGCCCCATCCCGGGGGGCCCCTCAGCCTGCCTCTCCCTCTGCACAGCGTGGAGGTGGACAGTGGGTGTGCTGGGGTCCTTGCCCACCCCCTGGCTGGGGTCACTGGCTCCACGCTCGGGGTGATGCCGCTGGATGTGTTTGATGACCTGGAACTTCTGCTTGGCCTTGTAGGGGCAGTAGCGGCAGAAGAAGGGGTGCTCGTTGGTGTGGGTCAGGTAATGGTGGCGCAGGCCGGCCGCCCAGCGGAAGGCCCGCCCGCAGGCATTGCAGATGTAGGGCTTCTCCTCGCTGTGCTTCTTGAGGTGGGTCTTGAGGAGGAAGCGGGTCTTGAAGGCCTTCCCGCACTGCTCACAGATGAAGGAGCGGGCCTCCCGGTGCCGCGTCTCCTTGTGCACCCGCAGGGCATCTGCCCGGTTGGTGCGGTACTCACACTCGTCGCATCGGTACGGCTTCAGGCCTGCAGCAATGGGGAAGGGGCTGGGATGGGGGTACGGTGCCCTCACTCCTGTAGGTGTCGCTGTCCCTGTAATGGCATCAGTCCCCAGGGACTCCCCTACACATCATCCTTGGCGCTGGGAAGGCACAGCCTGCCAGCAGGCACCTCAAAACCCCAAATTTCCAAGGCACCATGCCTTGGCCCCCGGGGTCTGTACTGCCCCACCTTCCCTCCTGCCCTGGGGCACTGTCCCCAACCCACCGGCACACGAGAATGTGCTGCCCCCCAATTGCTGGGGGTCCTCCCCCTCCTCCATCTGGGCCACTGGTAGCAAAGGAAGCATGGAGCTGGGGGCTGCGCAAAAAGCCCTCCCCGGTGCCCCACAACTCATCCCCGATGGGCAGCACTCACCCGTGTGCTTTGTCATGTGGTACTTGAGCTGGTTCACCCACTTGCACTTATAGCCGCAGTCGGGGCAGAGGTATTTCCGCTCCTCCTTGTGGATCCGCATGTGGTACTGGGCACCGGGCAAGAGGGCAGGGTCAGCATGACGCCATGCCACCTGCCCTGGGAATGTGCAGGACTCTGGGGTGCTGGTGAGGGGCTCAAAGACAGCTCTGACATCTCAAACTGCATGGGGCAAGGAGGGCTGTCTGCTTGCCTGGCAGACTACGGGCAGGGGGGATCCACAGTGGGGTCAGGATGAGACCTCCGTACTGCTGAGCTTGCTCTGTCCCAGCCTGTGGAGGGGCACAGGCTTTTCTCCCCAGTTTGGTATTTAGGGCAAAGTCCAGGTTAAAACCCAGTGCAAAAGAGCTAGCCCCGAGCCAAGTATGTTGTGCAGCCTCATCCAGGCAGCCCCAAAGGGATCCAGCTCAGCCTGGCCATTAAAAAAGTCAATATCTCTTTTAGCAAAACCAGACCATTTTCCCCTCCATTACCCCACGCCTGGACCTCCTGTTCTAGGAAAGGCCCTTTACAATGCGTGAGGATGCTAATCACCTACAGAAACGAGGGCAGGGGCTGGCTCTGCTTGCGGGGAAGCTGAGCTTTCCCTGCACTGTGTCTAACTGGTGCCACAGGGCACGCTGCTAGCCAGCGGGCAGCCAAACTTGGCTTTGAGTGGTGCAAGGCTGCCCCGTGACGGGGACACGGCCAGCTGCACCCAGAGGATGCTAGGGATGGTAGTGGGAAGAGCAGTGAATGTGGACAGCTGCCCACCTTCTTGCTTTGCTACAAATCCCTCTTTCTCTTAATCTGCAACAGCAGGGAGCAGGGTTTAGGACAGAAACATATTGTATCCACATGAGTTTTACCTGCTCGCCTCCTGTTCCTGTAGGAGCCACAGAGAAGAGGAGAGAGGGGATAAAACTTCCCCTTGGGAGTTTCTTCTTCTTCCCCAAATCCCCGTGTCTGGATCCCCCCCAACCCACATAGATGCAGTAGGATATATCCCCCACACCCAAGCAGGGCTCTCACCTTGAGACGCGAGGGGTCGGCGCAGGCGTATTTACAGAGGTGGCACTTGTAGGGCTTCTCTCCAGTGTGGATGCGGATGTGCCACGTGATCTTCTGCCTGTTCTTGGTGGTGTACTCGCAGTCCGAGCACTTGTACACACGGGTGCCCCCATGGCCTTTCATGTGCTGGTCGAAGACGAGCTGGTGGCGGCAGGCGAAGTCGCAGAAGGGACACCGCAGCGGTTTGTCCTGGGGAGCGGCCGGCTCATGGCTCTCCATGTAATGCCGCACCAGCTGCTGCCGCTCCTTGGCTGCAAAGCTGCACAGCTCACAGCGGTGGCTGAAATGCTGTGTCTTGTGTTCCTCCAGTGCCTCCCGGGTGGGGAAGGTCTCCTTGCAGGTGCTGCACTCCAGGTGCGGGTGCTGCTTCTGCACATGGCACTTGAGCGTGGCCTCGCTGTGGCACACAAAGCCGCAGTGCGGGCAGCCATAGGACACCTTCTCCTCGTGCCGCCGTAGGACGTGCTGCTTGAGGGCCGTCTCGGAGCTGAAGCGAGCCTCGCAGCGGGAGCAGCCGAAGTTGAGCTCGCCGCGGTGGCAGCTGTTGACATGGCGGGTGATGTCGTTCTGCAAGTAGCTGCTGTAGTCGCAGAGCGGACAGAAGTGGGTGGGTGTCTTCTCGTGCACCCGCAGGCGGTGGATGCGCAGCTTGGAGTTGGTACCGAAGGTCTGACTGCAGATGCCGCAGGCGACGCGCCCCACACCGGTGTGCAGGGACTGGTGGGCCTCCAGGCGGTAGCGCCGCGTGGTGCTGAACTCGCAGTAGCGGCACTTGTATGGCTTCACCCCCTCGTGCTTGATGCGGATGTGCTGCCGCAGGCAGCGGGCCTGCTTGCAGGTGAACTCGCACTGGCGGCACTGCAGCTGCGGCCGCTTGCTGTAGTGCTTGCGGTGCAGCTTGCGGTGCAGTCGCAGGGCTTTGGCCGCCTTGGAGGTGAAGGGGCAGGAGGCACAGCGAAACTCACCCAGTGCCACACAGCCCCTCTTCTTGTGCGTCTTCATGGCCCGTTCCTGGTGGCAGGTGAAGGGGCAGGTGGGGCAGGAGAAACGCCTTCTCTTGGGCAGGGTGGATTTTGGGGGGGCTGCATCCAGGGGGGGCTCACTGGGCTGGCCCGTCTCAATGCTGCCTGGGTCCCCTTTGGGGAGCTCGGTGCTTTGGGGTCCATCCTCCTCAGGATGCACGATGTGCTTCTCAGCACAGTGATTCTTGAGGGCCCGCCGGGAGCGGAAGGCCTCAGGGCACAGGGAGCACCAGAACTGCTCCAGGCTCCGGCACCCGTCCTCCACGTGGGAGGTGATGGTGGAGACACGGGAGCACACGAAGGAGCAGGCATTGCAGTGCAGCTTCCCTCCCTCCAGCCGGTATTTCTCCGGGGGTTTCCCAGGCTGGGGGGGACAAGCAGCTCCACCTGGCTGAGCCCCATCCCCTTGCTGGGGAGGCTCTTCTGCCACCTCTGTGCTGTCACCTGGCAGGGATTTCTCAGGGGCAAGACAGCCCGAGGCCCGTTCCCCAGCCAAAGGACTGCCTGCTGCCTGTGTTTTATCAGGCAGCAGTTCAGCTTCCCAGGGACTCTCGGCATGCCCAGACCCCTCCGAGCCTCCTCTCTCACTATCCGCCATTTCCGTACTGTTATCACCAGGCTGGCCAGCAGGTTGGCACAACGCAGGAGGCTCCTGACCAGCTGGTTTGAAGATCTTGTTCTTCTTCAGGAGGACTGGGCACTTCTTGAGGAGATGGGTGTTGAGCCCCCTTTGCTGCTTAAAGCTGGCGCCACACTCGTGGCACACGAGCGGGGCCCTGCGGCTCTGGCAGCTGGCCTTGGAGTGCAGGGACATAGACTTCTCCTTCCGCGTGATGTACGAGCACTTCTCGCACTTAAAGATCTGGCTCTCTGACTGCACCACCAGCATTTGCACCCTGCCCTCCAGCACCAGCGTCTCTGCCTGCTCCTTGTCCTGCTTCCGCAGCGCCTTCAGCACCGACTCCGAGCCACCTCTAACATTGTCATCAGAGGTGGCCGCATCCTCTGGGACAGGCGGGTGGCTCTGCTCAGCTGTCTTCAGCACGCTGAGCCAGGCCTCCGGCAGCTCGGCTTGGCTGGTCTCTCTCATCTCAGTGTCTGCCACAAGCTTGTGGTGGTCCGAGCATGACCTCTCGAGGTGGCCCGTGGCCTGCCTTAGGGAGTCTTTTCCCTGGCTGTCTCCTGCTGCTACCCTGTCCTCTAGCCTCACCGCCTCATCCTCCTGTACATCTGCCTCCTCTTCCTCAAAGTCCGGGATGTCTTCAAGCGTATTGTCATTGTCCTCCAAGCCAAGGTCATTCTGGGAGCCCAGCATCTCATAGGCTGTGGGAGGCTCCTTGCAGGACAGCATCTCCATGCTCTCTGGCTGCGCCGTGCAGGCTTCTCCAGTCAAATGCTCCAGAAGGGGGTCAGATGAGACGTTCAGTGCCTCCAAGTGCAACGTGCAGCGCTCTGCCACGTCCCCAGAAGCAGCGAGCTCAGTCGAGCCTGTGGCAGCATCTCCTTGCATGCAGTCATCTCCCAGGGCATCACCAGCAGTGGGACAGCTCTGTTCCCCCTCGCCCACACCTCCCTCTGCCTCGCCGCCGCTCTCTGGTGGAGCGGCACCCTGCCCAAGGAGGGGCACCACGAACACTTGCTGGTAGCCCTCTTCCCCCTGGGACTCCAGCTGGGATGGCTTCGCCTTTGCCCACTGCTCCTTGCTGGCAAGAGGTGAGCTGGCATCCACACGCAGGGCTGCACCAAGCTCACAGCCAAAGAGTGCCTCGGATGAGCTGATCTCCAGCTCCTTGCTGGCGTAGTTTTCCAGCCAGTCCTTGTCACCAGGGACATAGCCGTGAATCTTGCGCTTGTGGAAGAAGAGGCTGGTGTTGCTGAAGGTGCAGTAAGAGCAGAGGGCGCAGCGAAACTCCTTCTGCTTGGTGTGCTTGCAGTTCTCATGGTTCAACAGTGCCTGCTTGTACTTGGTCTGGTAGGTGCAGTACTGGCACTGGAAGATGGGCACTTGGTAGTTCTGTGAGTGCTTTGCCTGCATGTGCTTCTGCAGCTCGTACTTGCGCTTGCAAGCGAAGCCGCACACCTCGCAGATCAGACTTTTGCCCTGGTGCCGCAGCTTGTGGCTGCTCAGCTGGTCGGCACGGTGGCACCGGTACGAGCACTGGTTGCATTGGTACCTGTGGGGAAAGCAGAATAGGTCAGGAAGCGCGAGGAACCGGGGCAGGCTGAGCCCTGTCAGACATGCTGAGCTCTGTTTCCCCATCCTGGACACTTGGGAAATGGGTGCGGTTCGGTTTGCTGGATCTGACCTTTGCTGTCCGGGCAGCAATTACCACAAGCAATTCCTCCCTGCTGCAGCCCTTGGCACTGCTGGTGCTTTACACCCCCAGCCTGGGTACGGGAGGTAGATTCCCTGGGTATCGCATACAGTGACCGTGTCACCCCCCCCCACATCACACCAGCAGCACCTCCTGCACCCCTGGAGGCAGACTAGACCCGAAGGAGGTGATAATACAGAAGTAGAAACGTTTTTTGGCCGAGTCCTGCATGTGCTCAAGCTGGTCTTGGCCCATAAACATCAGCAGAGCCCATGAACCCAAGCTCAGAGCTGCACTGGTGTGTCAATACACCTCCTTGGTGTCACGGAGACACCAAAGATAGTTTTGCCTCCACAGCACCATGCTGGCTCAAAGACCACATTTCTTATACGCCAGATAGAGCAGGCTGTAGCCATCCCCTAGGCATGAGAGAGTCTGGCACATGATGCAGCCCAGAGCAGTAAGACCCGTAGAGCAGGATTTGGGGAGCCCTGACTACGCTGCCAGGTCAGCGGGGCTGGGACTCGTACCGGAGGTCTCCAGTGTGCTTGCGCATGTGGACGTTCAGGTAGTGCTTCCACTTGGTGATGTACCCGCACTCGGTGCACATGAAGTTCTTGTCATTGGAGTGGGTCAGCATGTGCTTGGACAGGTAGCTCACATCCCGGCATGTGAAGTCGCAGAGCTCACACTTGTGAGGTTTCTCTCCTGCAGGCAACACAGGAATGCCCTCAGCACGACAGCCAGATAAGGCAGCACAGGCTGCCCTCCCCTGTGGGGAAACCAGCTCAGCAGGAACTGGGGGTAACAGCAGGGATGAGGGCAGGCCACAACTTCAGCCAAGCCACGCTAGGGTGGCAGAGCCAGTAATGGGACCTCGGAGCCCTGACCCCCCCCATCCCAGCTCGGCTCTCAGGACCCCCGCAGCGGAAACCCACCGGTGTGCAGCAACATGTGCCGTATGAGCACTCTCTTGTGCGCGGTGGCAAAGGCACACTCGGTGCACTTGTGGATCTTCTCGTTGGCGTGCATCTTGCCCACGTGGTCGTGAAACTCCACGGGGTTGAAAGTGGCGTAGGGGCAGAAGCTGCACTGGAGCTGCTCGCTGCCTGGGTGCCCCTGCTTCTTGTGCTTCCGGAAAATGTGCTTGTTGGAGCAGATGAAGTCGCACTGCTGGCAGTGGAAGGCGTAGTGGGTTTTTCGGTGAGCCTCCATGGCCTCGGCTGTGCCAAAGAGCAGTGAGCAGGCGTGGTACTTGCACTCTACTGCCTTGATGCCGTGAGCATCCTTGAGGTGACGGACAAACTCCTTCCGGTCCTCCACACAGTAGTTGCAGCCCCCCTGGAAGCAGCTCAGCCTCTTGGGCTCAGCTTTGTGAGTCTTCAAGTGCTCTTTGAGGGCCTGGCTGAGCCGAAACTTCTCCTTGCAGACGGGGCAGGAGTAAACATCGGAGTAGAAGTTGGAGATGTCCTCGTGCATGCTGGCCATGTGGCGGTTGAGAGCGTTCTTCTCCACTGAGCTGTAGTGGCAGAGTGGGCAGCGGTGGGCCTTCTCGCCTGTCTCCCGCATCATGTGGATTTTCAGCTTGCTTTTGCTGGTGAAGTACTTGTGGCAGTTGGGGCACTGCAGGCTGGGGTCAGGGAAGTGCAAGTGGAGGTGCTCCACCAGGTGCGTCCGCTTCTTGAAGCATCGCTTGCATTCAGGGCACATGTGGGTTTTGTAGAGGTACTCGGAGCCCTCCGCGACGTCCCCTGTGAGAGCAGAGGAGGGGGAGCCGTCAGCAGGGAAGAGACGGAGAAGAGCACAGGCTCTTCTCTCCCTGATCCAGCTGTGCTGGGGTGAGGGCTTATCATATACATGGTCACACAGCAGCCATTTACTTGGAGGGACCGTCCCCACCCCAAGCCACTAGCATGGTTCAGGTGGGCTCTTTCCAGCTCAACACTGGCAAAGATAATCCAGCGCAGCCTGAATCAGGTCTGCCCACATGCCCCTGCTCCCCAAAGCCAGGCAGACTTTTGCCTGAGCCTGGCAGCAGCTGAGGACAGGCAACAGGAGAAGAAGGGATGTGTTTGCTTAGGCAGAGGGCAGGGGAGGGGGAAACAGTACACCGGTACATGCAGGAGACATGAGGCTGCTGGACGGCACAGCACCCCCATGTCCCACCAGCCCAGCCCACGTTTCCCTGCCGGTCTCGAGGCTGTGCTGCTCGTTCATAATACAAAGCCCAAGCAGCTCCTACTACGGCCCCGCAGCCTACCTTTGAACTGCTGCGCCCATGGCACTCTGGCCTTCTCAGGAGCCACCCTCCTGTCCTCTTTGGTCTCGCCTTCACAGGGGCTCTCGCCATCCTCCTCTGGCGACTCATCCTCGCCGCTGTCCAACTCCTCTTCTCCAGCTGATGCTTTCTGTCCCTCCAAGGAGCCCTCCCCGGTGCCTGCAGACTTTGCCGGCCTGGCTTCTGCTGCGGCGGCTTCCCAGCCAGGGTGGCAATTCCTCACCTCCTCCTGCCCTTCTTCTGCTGCAGTGGGGAAAGACAGAGATCATCATGCTCCAGATGAGAGGGAGCCACCCCCCCTCACCCAGACACGTGCAAAAAACCTCCTGGCTGAGATGGGGGGCACAAACAGTGCTGCAGGGAAGAAGGAAAGCTGCAGAGAGCCATCAGAGCACAGGGCTCTCCAGCAGCACGGCCTCGCCCCCCACTCATCCCAGTTGTAAATGGGACACAGCCAGCCTCTGCAGCACCCACAAGCCCTGACCCCCCCACCCAGACATACCTGACGGCAGAACACAGCGCTGCTCGAGGCCATGGGGGGCTGAGCCAGGGGGGGCACCTGTTGCGGGCATCTCTGTGGGGGGCTCCACGGCATGGCCCTTCCTGTGCTGCCAGAAGAGCTTGGCATTGGCCGTGACAAAGTCGCAGCGGCCACAGTGGAAGGGGAAGTGGGTGCGGTGGTGCTGCTCCATGGCCAGGCGGCTGGGGAAGAGCAAGGGGCAGGCACGGTAGGCACAGGACACGGGGGAGGCCCCGTGCAGGCGGCGTAGGTGGCTGCGCAGTTGCTTGCGGTCCTCTGTGGAGAAGCAGCAGCCGTTCTCAGGGCAGGACAGGGCTCCCGGCAGGGTGCGGTGGGTCTTGAAGTGCTCCTTGAGTTCGCCGGGCTGTGCGAACGCCTCCTGGCAGACGGGGCACAGCAGGCGCTCGGAAGCAGAGCCCTCCTGTGCACTGGCTGTGGGTGGCTCCGAACCCTCTGGCTGGCTCTGGCCCTCGCTGGCAGAAGCCGACAGTGCCCCAGGGAGCTCCAGGTGCCCTGGGGGGGGCAGCAGCAAGCACTGGTGCTGAGACAGCAGGGAAGCCTCTGGGAAGCTCTGGCCACACCTCTCGCAGAAATACAGCTCCATCACTTTGACAAGCACCTCTGCATGGAGCGAGGGGTGAGTGTTAGAAAGAATTTTCACCAGGCCCAGAGCTTGGGGCTAGTGGTTCAGTTCCAGCTCCAGACAAGGAGGATAAACGCCTGTTGCCACAAATTGGAGTTTGGAAAACCACAGCCCTCCCCCTGCCCGGGGTATCCCAGGACACATGCTCCCATCAGAGCAGGGACACCATCACCCAGGTGACGATGATGACCAGGGCTGTCCCTTAGCACCTTCAAGGCACCCAGCAATGTGAGGCCAGCCCAGCCCTGTTTCTAGCAGGATGCCCCTACACTGGATATGGATGAGAAGTGTGCTGGGAGCGGCAGAAGTCTCCAAGGTGGAGATCTCTGCCTGGTCCCTACTGACAACCCGGAGCGACCTCCTCGCCTGGCCTGTGGCTCCCACAGCCACCCCTCCCCATCTGCACACTCAGCTCATGCCTGGTCTGCGCTGAAAGGTGGCACTGGACGCATGACACACACAGGGTCAGAGACACAAGGGCACTGTGGTGTCCCCAGGGTGCCAGCTGGAGGGGACAGGATCCCCAGCTGGACCTCTCTCCCTCTGCTGAGCACCAAGGGGCCCACGCTGCCCTCCTGCACCCTATACCTGTGGCATTGGCTGTGTTGCTCAGTGTCACGTTGCCAGCCACAGCTTCAATGAATATTTCCACGTTGCTTCCTTCAGCGTGAGCCCCTTCCCCAGGCATTGACGCCTCTGCGAGCAGTAAGTCCTGGCTGGCAGTCAGTGGGGGCGTCCCAGCTAGGCCAGTGCTGGCTGCACCGGCGCTTCCCATGGCTCCTGCCTCTCCTGATGTGGGCAGGAGCAGCTCCGAGCACAGGGCCTCCATCTCCCCACCAGCAGCCTCAGACACAGCCACTTCTGCACTCATTGCCACCGGACACTGGCTTGGTGCCAGGCAGGAGGACCTCTCGCTCTGAAACAGAAAAAAGTGCTTTAAATGAGGGAGAACCCAGAAGCTGAGGGGTCCTACAGGATTTTGAGGGGCAGCCTATGGTGCCAGTCCCCAGGGAGGGGTACGAACCGGGGTACCTCAATGCTGGCTCCCTTCCACTGTGCCCCAAGCAGACTGCTGGTGAAACCCACTGCCACGGGGGAGATGGGGCTGCAAGGACCCCTGTACCCTCCCCAAAGACGCCCGGGGGCATCTCCCTAAGCCCAACAGCCAGGGCCTGCTCCCCAGGCCCAGGTAGGCCCAGACCCGGGCCTAGCCCCCAGACCCGAGGCCAGGTGGGCCCAAGCCCGAGCCCATCCCCCGGATCCGTGCCCAGGCCCCACCGAGGAGGTGCTCACCGCGAGTCCCCGCACGGCCGGGGCCGTCCCAGCCCCCTCGCACCGCAGCCCCGGCCTGTCCCCGTCACCCCGGGCCGGGGACTCAAGCTGGGCCCCGGTACCCCCACCTCCGGCGCATCCCGGTGGCGCGCGCCGGGCGGGAGGGAGCGTCACCCTTTGTGCAGCTCGCGCGGCCACTCTGCTCTGCTCCGCCGCCCGGCCCGGCCCCGCTCTATGGTGCGAGCCGGCAGCCGGCCGGAAGCGGCGCCGGGCGGAAGTGAAGGTCGGGGCCATAGAGAGCGGCGCGGCGCGGCGCGGGCTAGAGCGGTGCTGCGTGGAGGTGAGGGATGGCAGGGCCGAGGTCGGTACCGGCGGGGGGAGAGCTCCTGCCGGGGGGGGCTCCGCCCTGGGGGTCAGGGGAGCGGAGGCCCCGCCGTGGGGCGGGGGCCGGGCCCCTGCTGTGGAGAAGGCTGGTGTGGGGCCTGGTCTCCTGCAGGGGAAGGTGGGCTCCTGCCGCGGGGCTGAGGCTTGGCTGCGGGGGGGAAGGCCCCACTGCGGGGTAGGGACCCTGCCGTGGGCCCGAGGCCTTCCTGTGGGGCTGGGGACGCCCTGCCCTGGGAAGGAGCCTTGCTGCGGGGTCAGACTCTGGTCTGGGGGAGGTGGGATCCTGCTTGAGGGAGCTGAGCATGTCTGTGTGTCTGTCTGTCAGGGGAGGCTCCCCCTCAGGCCCTGTATCTTGACAGGCCGCTGCTGAGGGAGCTGGAGAAACTTCGAGCCCCCTAAGCATGTGGCTGGTGCCCTTTATCCAGACATGGAGATGCTGCTTCCACCACAGTCATGCGCCCATTGCCAGCAGCAAAGAGCCAGCTCTCAGCTCAGCCTAGGGGTCCACTTCAACTTTTTCAAACAATAAACCTTAAATAATGGTAGTGCTTGTTTAAGGAATAAAACTGTATAAAGCTCTGGGCTTGTTGTCATGGCTGAAGAAGCAACAGATGCTCCTGTGCTTGCTTGAGAGCCTCCAGCTCCCGGACTCCTCCTTCCTGTCTCGCCCAGTGGCCTGCAGAGAGGGAGGAGGCTCCTGCAGCCAGTGTCTGTCTGAACCCCCAGTAATAAGATAAGCACAGACGTGGGAGGTTTGAATGGCCACGATAAAGGCCAGGGAACTACGGGCGATCCATTGTGTCCCTTGCTGCCATTTAGTCCTCCTCTTTCCATGTAGGTTTGTTTCTGGGGTGCAGAGATGATGCTGTGGAAAGGAGCTGCATAACCTCCCACAATGCCCTTTTCTGAGTTTGTGTTAGCACTGAAGGACAACCCGTACTTTGGGGCTGGGTTTGGCCTCGTTGGGGTGGGCACAGCCCTGGCATTAGCCCGGAAAGGGGCCCAGTTTGGGCTGGTGGCTTTCAGGCGCCATTATATGATCACCTTGGAGGTGCCCAGCAAAGATAAGAGCTACCACTGGCTGCTGAACTGGATCTCCCACCACGCCAAGCACACACAGCACCTCAGTGTCGAGACGTCGTACCTGCAGCATGAAAGCGGACGCGTCAGCACCAAGTTCGACTTTGTCCCCAGCCCTGGAAACCATTTCATCTGGTAAGGGAGGGTAGGGGGAAGCAGTCTGGGGACTGACCCTTGTTTTAGCAAGGAAACTCCAACTTAGGGGACCTGTGGAGGCAGTAGAGACGATCCTGCCTCCTCCTTGGGTCTGGATTAGGGCAGGAGATTGAGAGTAGCAAGAGGAGTCTGTATTCACCAGTATGAAGTGATTTCTTTACCCAAGATGAGTGTTCTCCTTGATGCACGACCCAAGCTGGGGTCAGCTGAGTGGTGCTGGACCACCGTCCCCTAACCTGGTCTTCCTGTCCCAGGTATCGCAGGAAGTGGATTCGCATCGAGCGCAACCGGGAGAAGCAGATGATCGACCTGCACACGGGGACCCCCTGGGAGTCCGTCACCTTCACTGCGCTGGGCACCAACCGGGAGATCTTTTTCAATATCCTCCAGGAAGGTCTGTAGTGGAGCTGCGTGGGGCCCTGCTGGGAACAGCCTGCTCCCCGGAGATGGCCAGGGCTTCACGGGAGATCCTTTTCCCTGCCAGCTGTCCCCTCTGCCTCTCTCTGCAGCCCGGGAGCTGGCACTGCAGCAGCAGGAGGGGAGGACAATCATGTACACGGCCATGGGAGCAGAGTGGCGGCAGTTCGGCTTCCCCCGCCGCCGCCGGCCTCTCAGCTCAGTGGTGCTGGAGGAAGGTGTTTCGGAGAGGCTGGTCCAGGACGTGAAGGAGTTCATCGACAACCCCAAGTGGTACAGCGAGAGAGGCAAGGCTCTGGCATGGTGTCCTCTGTACCGTGCCCAGCGCGGTTCCTTACCCCCCTGCAGCCACGGCTGTGGGGCACCACCACAGGCACATCCCGCAAACAAGCAAGCCCAGGTGCTGAGATCAGGCCTGGGTCTGCAAAGGGACAAACTCCCCTCGGTTCAATCCAATCCTGGAAACCATGATAAGCCACAGAGTTCATTGCTCCTGCAATGTTGCTGTGGGGTGGGGCAGGATGCTCATGGTCCTTTCTGGAGACAGCTGCAGAGAAACTTTGTCCTGCTGCTTGCCTTCCGGTGGTGTAGCCCCACAGCTCTGCGGGAGAGAGCTCAGAGCAACCCAGCTGGTTCCTAAAAGGACGCTGTCCTCTTAGGGATCCCCTACCGAAGAGGTTACCTGCTGTATGGTCCTCCCGGCTGTGGGAAAAGCAGCTTCATGTGAGTATTGCCAGCTGGCTAACAGCAGTTTTCCTGCCAGCTGACTGCTCTGGGGCACAGCAGTCTCTGGTGAAAGGGTGTGGATGAGTTTGGATTTGAAATGCAGGAGTGGGCTGTGCCTCCTGCGTGGTGCCTGGTGTCAGCGCTCGTGTTGCTGGCGCTGTGACAGGTCAGGGTGATGAGCCCTTCGCGCCCATGCGCTGCGTGGCACCAGTGGGCTGAGCAGGAGCTCCCACCTGCCCCCCATATCTGATCCCTGCTGGGGGAGGATGCCTCTGCCCTCTCCCCTGCTGCTGGGCAGGGAGATACCATTCTTCCTCTGCTCTGGGCTTTCTCGCTGTGATTCACCCCTGTGGTTTGTGTCCTTCCCAGCACAGCCCTGGCTGGGGAGCTGCAGTACAGTATCTGCCTGCTGAGCCTCAGTGACCGCAGCCTCTCCGATGACCGGCTCAATCACCTCCTGAGCGTGGCACCGCAGCAGAGCATCATCCTGCTGGAGGACGTGGATGCTGCCTTTGTCAGCCGGGACCTCTCCGCTGAGAGTGAGTGGTGCCCCTGTTCCTGGGCCAGCAGCGGGAGGGAGGTTTGCTGGCCGTGCTGGGGGGCGGCTTGGACTCTGGGCTGCTCTGCTGCACCAGCAGAGACCAGGAATGGGCAGCTCTCTGGGGCCTCAGGGCCTAAGCTAGACCTTGCCCAGTTTTGGCTAGGCCATATAAAGGGATATTTGGGTCCTTTATCCTCAGGCAAAGACACTTCTCCTGCCCAGCTATTTTCAGCATGAGGGAGGGGGTGTCTTTCCCCCTCATTCTCTTTTTGGGTTCCCAGGGTGCGGGTGGGCAGGGAAGGTGAATGTGCTGCCAGCCAGGGAGAGGAAGAGGGTCAGCCTCAGGGGAAGGAGAGAGTGGGGAGCTTGGCTTAAGCCTCAGGTGACAGGGAGGTGGTCCACAGGACTGCGTGGGGTGTGTGGCCAATGGATAGGATCTCGGAACACCTCTGTCCCCAGACCCAGCTGTGTACCAAGGCATGGGGCGCCTGACCTTCAGCGGCCTCCTCAACGCACTGGATGGTGTGGCCTCCACGGAGGCCAGGATTGTCTTCATGACCACCAACTACGTGGACAGGTTAGAGCTGCCCTCTGGGAGGGAACAGGGAGGGCGGCATGTGAAAACCTTGCTCCCTTTTGATGACCTTTATGGAGGGCTATTTGCATCCTCCAGCGTGAAGGCAGGGGGTTCAGGTTTCCTGAATCCTCCCTCGGGATGCAAATCCCTTGATTGCTAATCAGGATCCCCTTTGCTGGAGCCTCAGACGCTTCCTTGCTGTTCAGACCATGGTTGTGCCCTTCAGGAGAGTACCAGCTTCCTGGCCGCGGGGTTCTGTGGATTTTGGGATTATGGCCATGCTGTGAGTGAAACGCTGGCCCCACGCGCAGCACGTTGGGTTGGCAGGATGCAGCCTGGGCTCACAGCACCTGGCCAGATGCTGCCCTGTGGCAGGCTTGGCTCACTCCAGACCGAGCTGGCCTAGAGGGTTGTTCAGAGGTTGCTCTTGGGACAGAGGTGGGCAGAGCTGTTTCCCAGGACACACTTGTCCTCCTCTGGAGTCAGCCCTTCCCCAGGTCTCTTGTTTCTTTTACATTCAGTTTCCCCCCTCAACTCCTCAGGGACAAACCTCTTCCCCATCTTTACCATCCCACAGTGCAGAGCACCTTGCGGATAGGACGCTGGCTGTGCTAGCGTGGAGGGGGGCTTCCTGTGGGACCCACCCTGCAGAGACACTTTGATCAGGTTCTCAAGGCACCCCTGTGTCTCTTGACAGACTGGACCCGGCCCTGGTGCGGCCCGGCCGCGTGGATCTCAAGCAGTACGTGGGCCACTGCTCCCGCTGGCAGCTTGCCTGCATGTTCCAGCGCTTCTACCCTGAGCAGCCCCTGGCTGCAGCCGAGCAGTTTGCGGAGCAGGCGCTGTCAGTCTCCAAACAGATCAGCGCTGCCCAGGTGCAGGGCCACTTCATGCTCTACAAGATGGACCCTGAAGGAGCCATTGCAAACATACACTCCATCCTGCTGTGACCAGGGGCCAGCTTTCCCTTGCTATGCTGCAAGGACTGGGACGAGGACTTGACCATCCCAGGGATGCCATGGAGCTGCCCAGCCATGCAGGCCAGGTCTCTGTTCACCTCTACCCCTCCAAGGCCTTGTTTTTTTATTACAATGCGCGGAGAGTCAGAGCTGCCAGCCTTGCAGCAGGGAGAGGGGATCGGCTCTTGCTGCTCCCCAGACTTGGATACTACTGCACTGGCCCCACTCGCCAGCACATGCCTCCTGCTGGGATTGCCATAAGCTGCCAAGGCTCCTGGATGTGAATCCCCTTCCTTGTGGGGCAGCCTGGGGGTGCCCCAGACAGGCATCTCCCTGGGCCAGGACACTGGGGTGCTGCACTGCTAAAGACCTGCTGGTCTTTGAAGGGAGGAGAGTCTTCACTGGTTTGTAAATATCCTCTGCAAAGTGCACAACATGGCTCTTGGCTCTCCAGTCCCTTCGCCTGTCAGTTGCCCCACTATCCAGCTGCTGGTCCAGAGCCCTCCTGACCAGGGCCTGGCACAGCCAGTACTGCAAATCCAGAGTGTTTCAGAAAAAAGCAGCTCCCAAGAGACAGCTCGTTGTCCCTCGGGCTGCAGGCTGGTGCCACAGCTCCTGCCCTGCTGGGCTGCGATGCCAAGTTGTAGATCTGGGACATCGTTCCTGGGCGGGCATGACTGTCTCTTCTGCCAGAGGAGATGCGGGGCCCTGGAGCTATGGCAGACCTGTGCATTGGGGCAGATGAGAGGCTTTGGCTGGTTACAGATTATCTTCCCAAGAGCTTGATGTTAACCCCAACATGAATTTCTGCAGCTAGGCCAGCCCGGAGAGAGGTGCACAAATGCCTGTTGGAGGTGACTGCTGCTCTCCTTCCAGCAGCAGAGGCCCTGTGTGGCTGAAGGAGGGATTTGGCCAGCTGCTGGCAGTGTTGCAGCCTTGTCCTTGTCACTGGGCTTCCTTCCTGCCAGGAACAAAACTCCTGGATGGGCTGGTAGAGCCACAGGTACCTGAAATGCAATTGAGAAGCGGGCAGGTTCTGCACCTCCTTCCCAATGCCACAGAGCCAGGGGTCAGGGAGTGCACGCTGAGCAACATAACAAGCCAGCCAGAGCCTCTCCCCTCCCCAGTGTTTGTTTCAGAGTCCTGAAATCAGCTTCCCCAGAGCCAGCCCCGTGTTCATGTCCTCGCTTTGGGGGCTGCATCACCTTGGTGGGGCTGCAGGAGCTGGTTCCAGGCCAAACCCAAACCGTTAGGTTGCTGCTTAGCCTTCCCTCGGCTCTGCCCTGCGGAGCCAAGGGTGAAGGTGAGAGCGCGTGGGTGAATTTCAGCACAAGCGGGCACTGCTTTGATGCAACCCCAGACTTGCACAGATGTTTCTACAAGTGAAGGGTTGATCCTGTGGCCACAGGGGGCGGGGGGTGTCTCTAGTGACCGAGGGTGGCTCCCAGAGCAGGGTGCTGCTGTTGGCATCTCAAACCCTGTGCTTGGCTGTTCTGCAGAGGCTGACTGCTCGGATCCAGCCTTGTCTCACAAAGCTGGGGTCAAAACTGGCCAGTGAGCGAGTGGCGAATACCTCGCAGCAGTTTGGGAGGATGGGGAAGTGGTGAGGGAGAGCCAGAGGGGACATGGACACCCACCCTGATGCCACCACACGAGAGCACAGGCAACATCCATCACTCTGCTTGCTTTTAATAGTGTTAATGCTACAGATGCCACCGGTGCCCTTCTGCCCGGCCCAAGTGCTTTTGCCAGTTAAGCCTCACAACAGCCCTGTGAGGTAGGTGGGTGACACAGGTGGACACCAAGCTAGGAGCTCCAGGGCAGGGTGCAGGCTCGCTCCATTCCTCCCTTCCAACCTGGAGGTTTGTTTTGTTTAGCCCAAATTCATTTCCACGTGCTGTTGCAAAATGTCCTCTGCTCCAGGCTGACAGCAGTGAGTTAAAAAGGTGAGGGCCCTTCCTAAATCCCTACTGCCAGGAAAAAACCCTTCCCTCTGCCACATCTGGCATTTGATTGAAGTTACCCAAGTCCTCGCTGACTCCCATTTCCATGGCTGAATTCCCATGCTCCACCACGCACAGCAGTTTTCCTGCTGAGAGTAAGCCTGGCTCACTGGAGGAAGCCAACGAGCTTCAGCTGCTGCAAGGGGCAGAGATCCTTGTGTTTCTTTCAGGACATGATCAAACGCCTTTCTTGGAGCACAGCAATTTCACAAGTGAAGGCAGGAGGCAGCAGAATAAGCACCAATGTCAGATAAAGTTTACACCTTGTCGCTGAAGTGTGGACAGGCCATTCACCTAGCAACCAGCTGGAACAAGGACAGAGCACTGAAGAAAAATTAGGGCTCTCTTCAGGGAGCGAGTGCTTAGCTCTTGTCCCCAGCAGAGCACAACGTCTGGCTCTCAGATCCCCAAGCCCAGGACAGGTAGTGTAGGCTCAGACCCAGTAGGGGAAAAAAAAATGCTCCTAGAGCATTAGGGTTGAAAATAGGCCAGTGTTGGAAATTTAAGCACAGAACGTTCTTGGGCAGTGGGTTAAACCAACCCCTTCAGGTCAAGGCCAGGCCTGGAGAGAGCAGGGCGGCAGGTGAGGAGGGCCCATTCAAGAGACAGCATTTGTGCACCCTTCATGTGCCAAAGGATCAGTCGGGCAGATGCAGCACAAACGCCCTCCCAGCTGGCACACAGCACCTTGGTTTCCTAGAGATCTCACCCAAAGCTCTGGCAAGTCCATTGCAGCACAGCCATTTTTGCACTCAGCAGGAGGAGGAAGACAGTAACAACCCATGTGTGGCCAAAAGAGAGGTGGGGGGCACAAGGCACAAACAAGTGTGAAGGAATCGGTACTGTCTAGGTCAGCCAGACAGCTTACACTGAGGCAGGCAAAGCAAGGACCGGGAGCCCTCCTGACACCCAGGAGTGCCAGGGGAAGGTCTCTGCCCCAGCCCCGGGTGTAGGGAGCAGCGAGGGGAGTGAGCAATACCAGAGACCCATGCCTTCGCTCCAAACAGCAAACAACAGGAGTGAGAGGGCAGAAAAAACAAAGGGAGCAGGCTCTGGAGAAGACCCAACGAATTCATTTAATAGCAGTGTCCCACTTCAGAGGCTTGGGATCACCTGTCACAGCTCTGGATTGGGAGACTGTTTACATCTGTGAAGCAGCAGCAGAAGGAACTGCACCAAGTTAGTTTAAACAGCAAATCCTCATTTCTTTGAAGCAAGATCAGCTTGAAGATGAAAGGAGGGTAAGACTATCCAAAGTATTGGGGCATGTCTTCACCCCAGGCTGTCAGGAGATCCAAGAGACAGCCTGGCCTTAGAGGGGGATCCCAACTGATACAGGTTGCAGAGCAGAGTGCTCTTCCCAGGTCTCCCCCATCAGCTTCTGCCTGCACAAAAGCAGCTGAAGGACAGGGCAGGAGCTCCAGCGAAATTCAAGCTTCCGGGGGGAGCAGAAGCCAACCCAAAGCCTCAGCGACCAGACAGCCGTGACCTGCCAATGTGCTGACTTAAGCTTAATTTAGCTCTCCTGGCTGGGACTGGGAAGTGTCCTGTCATACCAAGGACTTGCCTGGCCAAGCCCATCAGCTGAGCAGCGGTCAGGGCTGCGAGAGAAGCGATGTTGTCTCCAAGGGACAGAGAAGGTGCTCTGAGGACTGGGGGACACAGCAAGCTGAGCTCCAGGCTGCTGCCCTGGCACAGCCTCGTCACTTGGCACCACCACGGCTCCGCTGGGACGCTGGCTTCCAGGAAAGGTTCTGCCACCACAACTCTGGCTTTGCCGTGGCACCGCGCTGGGCTCAGTCCATTTGCTCTGTAGCTATGCATGTTTCTTGGCAGCTCCCATACAGGGATGATGGCTGCATGTCCCCGGTCAAGGCTTCCTCTGCCCCCTGGGTCCTCTAAGACCAAGGCTGACGTGATCATCAGGAGTCAGCTTCTCCAATGCTGTGACAGCCAGTCGCTCACGCCAGGATGCTTCACTCTGCACATACCCTGGAGACACTGCCTGTCCCAAGCTGTGCCACATGCCAACTGCCTCCTCCCTCCCAAGGGGTACGGTGTCTGCTTGCTACTGCTCCACCAGAGCCTTCACTGTTCTCCCCAGAAACGGCCCTTCCCTCCCCCCAGCCCAGCCCCTCACCACTCCTGCTAGGAGCCACTCTCCTTCTCAAGGAGATGGGCTTCTCGACGTCCACTGGGCCTGAACACCCCTCGCCCTCTTGGCACTCTGGGGTAGGAACCATGCTCCTGGACCCTGGATCTCTCCCACCTCCCGCAATCCCAGGGCCTGTGGTGGCCCTGCCAGCTGGGAGCTGCTCTGTGGTCTCTGCGGTTGAACGCCAGGTTCTCCTTCTCCCTGCCCCGGGCCTCAGCCCCCTCCTCCGGGGTCCATCTCTCCGCATCATGGTGCTCCTCTTTCAAGTCCACTGCCTCTGTTACTGGTGAGGGGTCTTCAGGGCACCACTCCTTTCTTTCCACCAAGGCAGTAGCCCTGCTTCTGCTGTGAGGCTTTGGAAACTCCTGACTGTGCCTCCCACCAGGTCTCCGCTCTGGTCTCTGGCTGAAGCTCCTGGACCCCCTGGAGCTGTGGAGCAGATGACAGGCTTCCTCTGCTGGTTCCTGCAAGCTGCTGCACAACTGCCTGCCCTGGCCTCTGGGGCCTGGCCTCTCCCCTCTGTGCCTCTCCCTCTTGCTCTGTGGCTCCCTGGGCACAGCAGGCCTCTCAGGCGGCCCAGGTTCTTCCCTGGCCTCTGGCGCCCCGGCTGGCTCTGGAGCCGAGGCTTGGCTGGGCAGCTGGGGCACGTCCACAGCGCGTGCACTCACCGGTGGCTCTGAGGCAGCAGCTGCTTGGCTTGGATCGACAGCAGCTGGAGGCTGAAAGAAAGAAGCCGCTGGTTAAGAAAGGGACAGGGCAGCCCCACAGCAGATGACAGTGCTCGGTCCTGCAGTCCAGGGTCCCCCTCGCCAGCTCTCTGCCCGCAGTGCCATACCGCCTGGAGGCTGATGAAGTAACGGTTCCTCTCTGCTTCAGGGTCAATGATGCCTCCTTTCTCTTGCTGTCTCTTGAAAATTAAGCGCAGTTCTTCCTGGTGCTGCAGCATCTTGGCGTCTGGCCTGTATGGCTCCTGAGCAGCAGAGAACAAGGCGGGGTAAGGACTCTCTCAACACCTACCATGTGTAGGCAGCTGGCAGTGCTAACAGCTACTCCCCACACCCTCCTTTGATCACAGAAGGAACACAGGATACAGAGCTCATTTCATGGTCTAGGAGAAGAAAACTCAGGGCTATACAACTAAGCCTGCTCTTTGTGGACACATCAAACAATCAGGAGACACCCTGCTAGGTTTTATGAACTGCCCTTTGGATGGGCTGCCTAGCACCTGAGAGCATGCAGTGTGTGTTCATTCATCTGTTATGCTGTCCTAGCTGAAGCTACCCAGCGAGCGGGTGCAGCTGGGCAGGTGGGCCCCCATCTCTTACCAGCGGGTGCTGCGGGGGCGGCGCCGCCTTCAGAGCACTGAGATCGTAGACCAGGGTCTCCCGGCAGACAGGGCACTGCACACCGACTTCCTGCACGGAGGTGAGAGGTGATACCAAACCCCAGCCACAACCCAGCCCACGCACTGCCAGATAATCCCCAGCCTGGAAGTGGAACAGGGTGGGCTTCTTCACTCTTCTGCCAAGGCAGGGAAACCCAGGGGGGTTCCAGCAGCATGAAAGCAGCGTGGTGTCTCAACGAGTGCTACGGAAAGTGTCTCTATCACGAGGCATGCCAGGATTTGTGCTCCAGCGGCTGACTGCTGCACAAACCACCTCTGTCAGCACATATGGCTCCAGTCCTCCTTAGCTTAGGATCTATTCTCCCCCACTCCAAAGTGGAGCGTGTCATCTAGGCAGCGCCTCTTTGAAAGGGTTTTGCAGGAAGGAGCCTTTGACTTTGTTTCACACCTAGCTGTGCTGTTTGCTCTGCGGCTGTCGGTTCCAACACCTGCTCAGGCAGGCTTTATCACACCAGAATGCAGGTGATCATGTTTATCCTGCTGCACACCCCTGCAGTTTGAGGACTAGGGAAGGAGCTCTCTTTTCTAACTCCTGTGGTTCCAGAAGTTCAAAAATGCTACCAACTCCCCCGCCCCTTCACACAGCAGGCGCTGACCTAGAGATCCAATAAATCAACTGCTGAAGTACTAAAAACTCACAGGGTAATTTTGGTTGGAAAGGGCCCTTGGAGACCACTTGGTCTAGTCACTGCTCCGATTCTCAGTGCGGGCAGGACACTGACCGTGCTGCCAGGTCAGGCTAGCCCTCACTAGGGGGTCCCAAAGGTGGTGACAGAGACATCACAAGGCCCTGTGCAGGGGGCCGGCAGGGGGAGCCCAGGGCCCGGTACCTGTTTGGGGGATGGTGCCAGGTGCTGCTCTCTCTCCTCCTGTTGCATGAGGATCTCCTCCTCCATGTGCTGGGCGTAGCGGGCCAGGCAGTGGGAGTGGAAGTAGTGGTAGCACTGGGTCTTTGTGAAAGCTTCTCTCTCCTGTAGAGGAGAAAGGGCAGCTTTAAAGGGTTTCTGAGCACAGGGTTGTGTGGCCTCCCCAGCTGAGGCGGGCTTTCGCTCCCATGCCAGTGCTGGCAGTGGGAAACTAGCGCTATTGCTGGCAGAGACACGTAACATCTTCTGCTGGGCTTCATCTCTACCTCCTCAGCTCCTACTGGGACACTGTTCCCTATTCCGAGAGTGAGAAATACTCGTAATGTCAACCTGCAAAGTTTTTGTGACTGATTTATCTGCGTATGTTCCTGTCTAAGCAGCAATCTTCCCACCCGATGTGTTTTTCCCAGGCAGGCATCGCCTCTCCTTGCAATGTGGACAAGGCAAGCTCCCCTGTCCTCACAGACCTCAGCACCCGAACGGTTGTGTTCCAGTCCCTCCTGACCACCTCTGTGCTGAACTCCAGGTGAGGTTTGACCAACACAGGGAAGCTGAGATGCATCAGCAGCTATCCCCAAACCCTGCCCACTCCATTGGAGACGCTCTGGTGTCACTCATTGCCCCTGTGCCCTGTTTCTGTAGAGGGTTATCTTCAGGCTGACTGGGGGAGTAGTATATAGTGCCTTAGGAAGGTCCATGCCGAGTAGAACAGCCTACAGACCAGGGGGGTGGGGGGCTGCTGAGGCACACCCCGGTCCCCAGCTGATATGCTGAGCTTTGAGCCCCAGGCTCCCTGTTCTCTTGCCTCACTTCCCAGCCAGCTTGCGGGGCCTGGGGACATGTTCCTACCTGGAATCCGTAGAGGCAGATCACACACTGGCCATGAGGAATGTTGTTGTCAGTGAGAATCTCCTTCCCCTTCTGTGGAAGCATTAAAGCAAACATTTTACTCACTGGCCTCCCCGTGGATGCAGGGCTATCCCATCCATGGGGCAGTCAGGGACCAGTGTCTGTGGCTGGTCACCCCCAATCTCCCCCAGCTCTCACCTCAATCAGTTCGTAGAGCACCTCTGTCCCCAGTCTGGCTTCGGCAACACTTCTGAGGGTCTGGGAAATCCTACAGCAAAGCAGCAGCAATACTTAACACAAGTTTAGCTACACCTTTTCACTCTCCCAAATACCTGTCACCCCGCGATGATGACAGGAGAAAGAAATAGAGCACTGGCCTTCAGGCTTTGCCTGCAGCATGGGACTGGCATGTGTGCACAAACACATTCATGTACTCCCCACAAGCCAGTGCACAGGAAGCCTTTGTCCTCAGAGGACTTCCAAGAGCAGGTTTGCTTGGCTCCTTGGCTTGAGCTCACCCAGCACCCTTCAGTTTTGGTGAATCTCAGGCTTCGTGTATCTGATGGCAGCCCCCGAGCAGGTCTAGTGGGAGCCACTCCTGTGCTGTACCGGGGTCTCTCTGCACGCGCTCCGCTGCACCAAGGACAGGAGCACAAAGGCAACAACGGGCTGCCCAAGGACTCGGTTCAGTCCCACCTCTGTCAAAGCAGGACCAACAGCTTCAAAGGCCCAGGAGATTTACATTACAATTCAGGGGGACCACAAGGGAACAACCATAGGGTGGACCCCTCGGTGTCAAACTCAGCACCAGCGGCTCCCATGAGATTTAAGACAAGGTGATTTAGGGACCTGCACCCATCTGTTAACCGGACACAGGGAGCCACGTAAATTTGAGAGAAGGCTTTTCCACCAGTTCTGCCTCCCAGATCTCTGGAGGAAAGGATCACCCTCTCCCCTCCCTCCCAGCACTCACTTTTGAATTTGCTCATCTGACAGCCCCCGCGGGTTCCTGATTGAGATTTCCGGAGCTTTGTTGGGATACTAGGGGAAAAAAAAAAAATAAACACCCAAAGCACAACCAGGAAGGCAGAGAGACCCCCGGTCAGGGAGGGAAGGGGGCGCGGGGGACCGGCAGCCTACCTGGGGGGGCACGGAGAGCACCAGGGTGAAGCGGACATACTGGGAGTCCTGGTCCTGGGCCGTGGCGGGGTGCAGAGTGATGCTGATCTCCCAGGGCTCCCACCTGCGGGGCAGGCCGAGGTGAGGGGCGGCGGCGCGGGGCCGGG
>VYZW01054961.1:26041-39190 GCA_013401315.1 Balaeniceps rex
GGGTCCGGGGGTGGCCGGGCCGCGGCGGGAGCGGGGCGGGGCCAGGTTAATCCCGCCCGGGGGGCTGCGGGCGGCCTCGCCCGGGGCTCGGGGCTCGTCCTGCCGTGGGGGAGCGGAGGTGGAGCCGGCGGGCGGGGACAGAGCCCGGCGGGGGGTCCCGGGGAACAGCCGCCCTGGGGACGGCGCGGCGGGTGGAGCGCCGCGGGGAGGGGGGATCCCCGCGGGGAGGGGAGAAAGCCCCGGCCCTTTGGATTTGGGATCGCAGAGGGTGCAGCCCTGCCTTCCCAGCGCTGGCACTGCCCGCCTCCATCGTGGCCTGCAGTGTCGGGAGTTGGGGGTCGGCGCCCCGCGGCAGCCGGTGGCGGAGCGCGCCTCCTCACCGCCCGCTTTGCCTCGGCAGCTCAGCGGCCCCTGCCCGAACGCCCGCGATGGAGAAGTACCATGTCCTGGAAATGATCGGCGAAGGCTCCTTCGGGCGTGTGTACAAGGGGCGTCGGAAACGTAGCGCCCAGGTGAGGAAAGAGGCGGCTGGGGAGAGGGCCGGGGGTCTGTTGTGTGGCGCCGGGGACTGATTTCTGGTGGCTGTTGGGTTCCAGGGCCCTGCCAGGGCTTTGGGACTCAGTGCTCATTCATCTTTCTGGTGACATTCCTGGCCAACTCCTGCTGGCGTGGAGTCATTCAGGTTCAAGGGACCTCAGGAGGTCTCCAGTCCATCCCCTGCTCAAAGCAGAGTCAGCACTAACTTCAGATCCTGCAAAACCGCAGGGACAAAGATCCCATAGCCAGTGCTTGACTATACTTGGGGTGAATGGTTTGTCCTTATATCAAGTTGAAAGCTCCCTCGTTTCAGTGTGTAATCCCTGTCTTCTCATCCTCCCACCTTGCACATCTGTAAAAAACCTGGCTCCACCTTCTCTAAAACCTCCTTTTGGGTATCACAAGATTACTGTTTGGCTTCCCTGAGCATTTTTTCTCCAGGCTAACCAAGCCCATTTCCCCCAGCCTCAACTTGTACACCATGTGCTTCAGCCCCCTCACCATCCCGGTGGCCTCTGCTATACCCACTCTGGCCTATCCATGTCTTTCTGGGCCAAAAACCAACCACAATATTGCCAATGTGGTCTAACAAGTGTCAAGTAAAGGGCAATAATCACTTCCCTCAAAATCCTGCCTGTCAATACAGCCCAGGGTGCTGCTAGTGCTCCTCACTGCCAGGGCATGCTGCTGTCTCATGTTTAGCTTGCTGTCCGCCAGCATCTCTAGCTTCTGTCCCGTGTTTCTGTCAGTCCTAGTTTTGTCTGTGCTCACTGATTACATTTATTTGCTTTATATGCTAGTGTGCAAAGTACCGTGAGCGCCAGTGTCGATGTGCAAGGACCTGGGGAAAGCCCCAGCTTCAAGGGATCCAGTGAACAAATGTCTCGTTCGGTGTGCTCAGCTGGAAAATGCTGAGTCCTGTTTGGGTTAAATGCAGCCTCTGTCAGGGCGGGTGGGAGCTTGGTCTGATCCCAGCTTTGCCTGCTTTGAAAGGTGGTGGCCTTGAAGTTCATCCCCAAGGTGGGGAGGTCTGAGAAGGAGCTGAAGAACCTGCAGCGGGAAATTGAGATCATGAGGGGCCTCCATCACCCCAACATCATCCAGATGCTTGACAGCTTTGAGACCGACAAGGAGGTGAAGGAGACTTTCTCAGGGCAGATGCTTTTACTTGACTGGGGCGGGGGAACAAGGGCTGTCCCCTGCTGTCACAGGGACCTCTTTCTCAGGAGATGCTGATGACACCCTCCAAGGGCTCTAGCAGCTCTTCCAGCCAGCCAGGTTTGCTCTGTTCCCAGCTGTTTCCTGGCTTGTGTTGAGTGCTGCCATCCTGCCACCAGCCTACTCTGCTCCCTCAGATGGCCACATTGAGGTCCCCTGCCCTCAGGGCATTCCCTCCCTTCCTGAGGACATGCAGGGACCTTACGTGGGGGTTGCCTGAACAAGGACTGGGAGGCCAGCCTGGTCGGTGTTTTTCACAGCCCTCCAGTATATGCTGTGTGGGGAGCCAGCACCCAGCTGGGCTGTGTGGGGTGCACTGGGTCATACACAGAGATGAAGGAGCTGGGCGGGGGGTGTGTGATGGAAGAGGAGTGGTTGGGGATCACGGGGTGAGAGTGGGATCTTCAGAGACTGTGACTTTTCACTGGCCTAAACTGTCATGGAGAGAGTGTAATAGGGAAGGATTGAAGACTATGCTATGGGACATGGGGGCATGAAATAAAGTAATTGCGCAGCAGATTCAAAACAAGCTCAAGGGAGTGATTCTGCCCACTGGGTGTGGAGATACCATTCTGGGGTTGTCCTGTCCTTCCCTCTTCCCTGGTTTATGCTGGCTGGCTGAGATAAGGACAGCTGCAAGGCCTCTGCTAAATGCCAGGCCCTTGCTGTGGTGCAGTCACAGCCACCCAAGCTGATGGGCTGTGCATGACAACACCCCAGTGTCTCCCTCATTGATTTACTGCCCTGTTCTGTCCTGGTCCCTAGGACATGGTGAGGATGTAGCTGGGTGAGTGCCTGATCCCACCATGCTGCTCCTCCCTCCAGGTGGTGGTGGTGACTGACTACGCAGAGGGGGAGCTCTTCCAGATCCTGGAGGATGATGGGAGTTTGCCTGAGGACCAGGTGGCTGTCATGGTGGTGGCCATGCAGTGTTTTTGCTGCAAGATGGAGAGAACAGGATTTGTCTGCCTGCAGGCAGCGAGTCTCTGCTGTGGGCCAGGAGACATCAGGGGGGTGAGGGTGCCTCTGAAGCTTTACCTGGCAGAGCTTTTGAAGGGGATGGAAAGGGGGCCAGGTTGGACTGTGGGACAGTTTCCCTGTTCCCTCGCCAAAGACAACAACACCAGGTTGCTGCCTCAGCCATCAGCCTGTTC
This sequence comes from Balaeniceps rex, assembly GCA_013401315.1. Taxonomy (NCBI): domain Eukaryota; kingdom Metazoa; phylum Chordata; class Aves; order Pelecaniformes; family Balaenicipitidae; genus Balaeniceps; species Balaeniceps rex. Next base: position 28,951 of record VYZW01054961.1, read on the forward strand.
CGAGGAACTGCTGGCCTACAGCTGGGGGTGGTCCCTGCCCCAAACAGGGCAAGGGCAGGAGTAGGGGTACTGAGGGGAGAGGGGCTGCAAGGGACCCCATGGCTGTGCTGGCTGGTGGCACCATGGGACACAGGGTGAGGCTCACGTGTCTCTGGCAGGTTCAGACCATAGCTGCCCAACTGGTCTCTGCTCTCTATTACCTCCACTCCCACCGCATCCTGCACCGTGACATGAAACCCCAGAACATCCTGCTGGGCAAAGACGGCGTCGTCAAGCTCTGTGACTTCGGGTGGGTACTGGGGGCTGGCTTGAGGGGGACAGTTGGGCTTGGGGCAGCCAAGAGGTGTCCTGGGTGCTGTAGAGGAGGAGGAGAGAGTGTGGAAGGGGACCTGGATTCTGTGCATATTTAGAGGTTGAGCAGGGATGAGGGATTTTGAACTCCAGAGGGGAGAGGTGTTGGTAAACTTGTAGGGATCTCCCTGGGAGCTGCAGCGGATGTTTCAGCCTGAACTGGCCATCTGTGCTTTGCTCTGAGCAGGTTTGCCCGTGCCATGAGCATCCACACCATGGTGCTGACCTCCATCAAGGGCACCCCGCTGTACATGTCCCCTGAGCTGGTGGAGGAGCGGCCATATGACCACACAGCGGACCTGTGGTCTGTGGGCTGCATCCTGTATGAGCTCTTCGTGGGCACTCCTCCCTTCTACACCAGCAGCATCTTCCAGCTCATCAGCCTCATTGTCAAGGACCCCATCAAATGGCCCGAGGCCATAAGCCCAGTCTTCAAGGTAAGGGCAAAGGCCCTGTATGTGGGGTGAGATCTGTTAATGCGGCAGCAGCTTTGGCCTCGTCTGCTGCCCTGGTGGGTCACTCTTAGGTTTTATCTCCCCTAACATGGATATCAGGACATAGAGAAGGGATGAGAGCTTGGCCTCCTGGGAGGGGGACCCTTATCACTGCTGTCCCTCTATAAGCTGGGAAACTGGGGCCAACAGCAGAGGAGTGATTTACTGGGCTGGGAAGGGAAATGTCTTCCTGTCTGCCCCAAGTGCTAGAGCCACTCCTTCCCCAGAGCCAGGCAGGGAATGCAGCCTCCTGGGTGCCCTCACTGTGGGAGACTGGTGGGTACACTGTGCTCACTGGTGGGTGCCGAGCATGTGTCAGTGACCCTGGCACTGTGCTGCCCTGTAGAGCTTCCTGCAGGGACTACTAATGAAGGACCCCCGCCAGCGCCTGTCGTGGCCGGAGCTGCTCTCTCACCCATTCATTGCTGGACGGGTTACTGGTGAGTACCAGCTCTTTTTCCAGTGCTGGCCAGGTCCATTTCCTCCTACTACTGCCTGGAGGCTGGAAGGACCACCCTGCCCTGCTTTTTTTACTACCCTGTTCTTTGCCTCCCTCCTCTCAGCTTCTTCCAAGCACTGACCCTAGCTCCTGCCCCTGGGCTTGCTCTGGGTTCCCCGGGATGCCCCTGGGATCCCAGAGCCTGTCAATCTCCCTGTGTCCCAAGGGAGAGCTGCTGATGAAGTTCTCCCCTTGCCTCCCCAGTGATTGATGACATAGAAGAGCACGGGATCTCAAACCCCTTCACCACCAAGCTGTCCCCAGAGCTGCAGGCCCTGAAGGAGCAGCAAGCCCATTCCCTGGCCCCCAGGAGTGGCCAGTCCAGGATTCTGAGAAAGGCGCGTCAGAAGATGGCTGAGGAGGCACAGAAAAAGGTGGAGAAAAGTGTGGGATTCCCCTGGCTGTGTCCCACAGTCAGGGCAAAGGAGGGGCACTGAAATGGGACCTGGGGGGAAAGACAGAAGGTACAAGGGTCAGGCTGGGGTGTCAGCCACATACAAGGCAGGATGTGGGGTCCTCGGGCTGGTGGGGTCTAGGGGGCTCATCTGGCTGGCTGAGTAACCCTGCCCTGACCAAAATTCTCTGCCATCACCTAGGGGCAACTGAAGGCAGATGATGCATCCTCAAAGGACTCTGGCAAAGGATGCCCAGGGCATAGACCCAGAGCAGCTGCTGGGAAGGCAGGCCTTGTGGAGGGGGAGCCACCAGCTGCCTCCAAAGAGAAGAACCCCAGTGTCCTGCAAGGAAAGAGCAGCACAGCAGAGTGGGAGTTGGAGGAGCCTCCACCCAACCCACGGTGAGGGAGAGCTGGGGCTGGGAGAGGAGGAAGAGGGAAAGGCAGGGTCGCTCACTGACTGTGCTGTTTCCTTGGCCAGGGAGCACACCATCACTCAAGACTATGAGCGGGAGTTTCCTGGAGCAAGGGCCACTCCACAGCCTGGTGCTGGCAGGGCAGAGCCCCGGGGCAGGCGCAGCATTGAGACCGTGGACCTGGAGAGCGAGGTAAGGTGGTGTCTTGCAGTGAGAGCAGCAGGGCCCAGTCCCCAGGTGCTGGTACAGAGACCCTGGGGCAGGCAGGGTCTGTGGCACTGGCCCTCTCTCCTCTGTGGGTAGGAGGTGGAGAGTGATGAGGAGTGGCAGCACCTGATCGAGGCCACAGAGCCCTTGGCCATGCAGCTGAGCACGCCGCTGAGCCTCCTGAGGGACCTGGCCTTCCAGCACCGTGTCCAGGCCCGCCTGGCAGACTCTGCTCAGCAGGTGAGTGATGGCTGGCTCAGACAGCTATGACTGGGGACATGGATGCTGCCTTCTTCCCCAAGATTGGGTCAGGAGCATAGGGGAGAGTCCTCAGTCCAGCCAGCAAGGAGATCCTCTGCTTCCCCAGGAGTCAGAGCTGTCTCATGCACTTAGCTTGCCACCTGCTCCCCTGCCTGAGGGGGTGGAGGGCTGCCCCGTGGCTGATGGAGAGGCCACAACTGCTGCTGATCATGAGCCCTTCTGGCTTCTCTGTGTCCAGGTGCTGGAAGGGATGCTGGAGGGAGCCTCCCGTCTCCGTCCTGTGCTCCGTGTCATGGGCAACCTCCTGGCTACCCGCTGCGACTCTGAGCTGCTGGACCACTTCTGCCGAGAGCTGAATGTGCCTCTGTCCCTGCTGTTTCTAGCCAAGCAGATCCTGGAGAGTGGTAGCACCAAGCAGGTGGGTATAGGGTCCCAGAGAAATTTGGGCTTCTTCCAGCCCTGCAGAGTGCTGGTGCTGAAGAGGCCCTGGAGCTGGCTCACAGGACCAGTGCCTCTTCCGGGCCCCCGTGAGGAGGGGGAGGTCCTGGCAGGGAAAGATCCTGCCATGGTGATGTTGGGATGGCCAGCAGACAATCCCCACTTGCTGTTTCTTTCTGGATCCTCCAGCAGCCCTGGTGTATCACGGTGCTGACAGACCTCCTCATGGTGACCACAGTTTATTTCAGCAGTGAATGCAGCCTGGAGGAGAGTGGGCAAAAGGACAGGTAGGGACAACCCTCTGTGCTTTGAGGTCTTTTGTGGCCACTGTGGGGACCCGGCAGTAGGCGGGAGGGTGGTGTTCACACTCTGTGGCTGGAGCTGTCTCCATGGGGAAGCATCACAGACTAAGTGCTTCATGCCATATCGCTGTGCTCACAGAGGAGCACTTTCCGTGAGTGAGACTAATCAAAGGGAAGGCACAGCTGACTAGAGTCCAGTTGTACTGCCTGCTGGCACTGGCTCGCAGTGCTAGTGTGTGCTGCCTGCTGTATTACCCAGGGCCATACGGGCCTGGCCAGACCCCATGCTCACAGCCAGGGCCTGTGTTTCTGTGCTCTCCTTTGCCCCTGCTGCCTCCCCAAGCCTGCAGGCCTTCCAGGAGTGTGCCGGCTCCTTCCTAGCCCTGCTGCCAGAGCTGCTGGCTGAGCCAGCTGACAGCGAGATGAGACTCTGCCAGCAAAGCCTCCTGGTAAGGGTGCCCCTGTCTCCCTTCTCCCCACCATCTCCCCCAGGGACAGAAGCTGTGGGGCTGGGTGTGCATGTCAGGGGGAGCGCAGGCTGAGGACCCTGCTCCCAGCTGTGGGGTCCGATGCATTCTTGTCAGGGCCAGCTGTCTCACCCACTGGGGGTTTAAGGGGGGATCACATGCAGAAATGAGCTCTCTGAGGGGGCACCTTCTCTGGCTGTGCCTCCATGTGTACCCCTCTCTCAGCCAGAGTTACTGGCTCCCACACAGTAACCTGGCTGGAGAGGACACTTGGAGGTCCCTGAAGCTCCAGCGCATGAGTCTTTCTCCCATCTCTCCTGTCCCCTCACAGCCTCCTCCCCCATTGCCCTACTCTGTTGTCCCACCCTTGATCTGCAGTGATGGCCCTCCCTGTGTCTCCCCCAGTGCTTCACCCTGCTCTGTGAGAGCCTGGATGCGACATGCCCTTCCGTCTCTGTCCCCTTCTATGCCAGCCTGCGAGAGGAGCGTCAGCCCCTGCTAAACAGACTCCTCCAGGGATCCATCTCAGAGCAGCCTGCTCTGCGAGGTAGTGGTGGTGGCAGCTTGCCACCTTCTCCTGGGGTTTCCCCTCTCCCTCCTGCCCTTGGGCTCCCTCAGAGCACTGACTGCCATTGCAGTGCTGTTGGCCGGAGGAGATGGCTGAAGCTTATCTGCCCAAACCCCTGCTAACCAGGGCTCTCCTGTTCTCTTCCTCAATCCCAGATCTCACCCTCCTCACGTCACAAGCTTGACTGTTTCTCTCTTGGCCTCCAGCCCCTTCCTGCTGCCCCTCAGAGTCCCTCACCCTTAGGACATGTCTCCCAAGCTCTGTCCCTGTGCAGGTGCAGCGATGGAGGCCAAGTCAGGCCATGACCATAGCCTACATGTGGCAGACCTCTTCATGGCTGCATTGGCTGCTGCCTGCAGCATTCCCCTGGAGAGGAACAGCTGTCGGGAAGCCAAGCAGCAGGTCAGGCCAGCTCTCTTTGCAGGGCGAGGAGGTGTGGTCCCCACAGGGACAGCAACCCTTTGCCAGGAGGGTCTCTTTTTCAGCAGTAGAGTGGAGGGCTGGGGTCCTCCAGCTTCGGTGGCTGCAGGGCTGGTGTTTGCAGGCTGCTCCTTCCCAGCCAACAGCTGAGCCTCAGGAGTCTAAGGACTCCTAAGACAATTAAGAGACTTGTACTTAGGATCTGAACTGTGGGATGGGCTAAGTAAAGAACTAGGCAATGCAGAGAAAACATGAAGAATTCTTATATGACAGTGATAGGAACTGTAGGAAATCTGAAATTGAATGGGCAATACATAAGAGGGAAAACAAAACTACAGATTAACATTTGATCCTTTAACTCAACTCTGAGTCAACAAGGAGGGGAGCAGAGGAGGAATCTCACCTTGCTCATCTCAGCTGTGGGACTGCATCAAAGCCACGCTGGGTCATAGCAGATGGGCATCCCTTTGCGAAGACAGGCAACATGTAGGAAGCAGATGCCTTCTTTTATTAATTTATTACTAGCATTAAACTCCTTAAGTCTGTGCAGTGCTTCAAGCGCCCAGGGTGCAAAACAGGCTGATTTCTGCAGGTCGCTCGGGACGTAGCTGAAAAGCTTGTGGAGGGAGAGAGCAAGCAGCTTGGGAGGCTGCTGGGGAGACTGGAGCACCCAAGCTGCTCCTTGAACGTGCTCAAGGTAATAGCCCCATCCATTTATCTGGCTGTCCCCAGAGGTGCCTGGGGTTAGGAGCATGGGGAAGGGGGAACCGTGGGCTCAGCCCTCAATGACTCCCATCTCCCTGGTGTCAGTTGTTGAATAAATGGGGTGTGACTGGGATGGGCTTGGTCACTGCATCCCTGTCCCCAGGGGCTAGTATGCATCTCTCCCCTCTGCCTCACAGATCCTCTACGCTGGCTGCCATGCCAGCCCGAGCCTGTGCCAGCACCTGGGAAGGAGCCAGCAACTGTGGGGTTCCCTCATGCAGCTCTCAAAAGGCAAGGTAGGCCTGACCACAGCCCCAGTGGTGGTGTAGGAGTGTGGGCAAGCAGGACATGTTCCTCTGAGCACTGCTCAGACCAAGCTGGGGGACGTGTGGGAAGAAGAGTTGGGGGGAAGTTAGTCTGGAGAGTGCAGTTCTCCTCCAGGGCCCAGAAGTGTCCCTTCCTCCCATCCCAGCCTTGCTGTCCCCCTTTGACTCCTGTTCCTTTGGCAGGTCCCTGTGGCGGAGGTGGCCCAGGGGGCAGCCTGCGAGGCCTCACTGTATCTGCTGGCCCTGCTCACCCTGCAGCTCCAGGCCTCCCCTCCCAGGTAAGCACCTGCTTTCACTCATGGGTGGGAGACAAACATGGCCTGCCCTTATCAGCCCTCTGCCCTGCACCCTGCCCAGAGCTAGGCTTCTGCTCCCACTGATTCCCAATCTGGACACATCAGCAGAGTGCTGGGCAGCGTGGGTGGGTGCTGGTGATGCAGTGAGGACCCAGCATGGACAAGGAGGTGCTGTGAACCAGGGCTCGCTCCTCCTGCGAGATGGCTGTTTCCCAGCCCTAGGGGTATTTGGATGCTGCTGCTCTGTGGGATGTGAAGCTGTGGGAACACAGTGCCTCTCCCCTGGTCCCTGTGTTTCAGGCTTGAGGACGTGGTTACCCTGGCCATGGATCTCATCACCCAGTCTCCTGTTGTCTCCCGTGTGGTAAGTCTGCGCACCCTGCCAGAGCTGTCACTGAGAGCCCTGCAGAGCCCCACGTCCTATTTGGGTCCTACCGTTGCTTGCTCAGGGTGGGATGGGGGCAGGCGCAGCCTGGCTGTCCCTGCCCTGGGCCAAGGGATGAAGAGTCAGCATTGAGTGGGCAGACAGGAAAGTCCCAAAGGTGCTGAGCTCTCCCTGTCCCACAGGGTGCTGCAGCATTCCTCCTGACACAGCTCAGTCAGCGTGGGGTGGCCTTGGAGCTCGGGGGAGAAGAGATCCTACTGGTGGTGACAAACACGCTGACAGCACCTGCTGAGGTATGGGATGGGGACAGAGGAGCAGGGGAGCCATGCCGTCACCCCACTGTGGAGGTGTGCAGTCAAAGATGGGGTCAGAAGTGTGCAGGTGTGGTGCTGCTGCCCTCAGACCCAGCACCTAGCTCTAGCCTGTCCCCTACTCTCTTACAGCTGCAGCTCCCCCCACCAATGGGTGCTGGTCTCTATGATGGGATCTTTTTCCTCCTGCTGAAGCTCATTGCTCAGGTACAGCCTACCTATCTCCTTTTGCCTGCTCCCTACCAAAAGGTGTGGGGGCAAAAAGGCACAAATGTGGATTGGTAATGGAGGCTGAGGCAAACCAGGGAACCAGGCAGCTTTGGCTGAGCTGTGCAACCCTGTGAAAGTCCCTGGGTTGTCTGTGGAGCTCTGGAGGGTTGGTGGGAGGGTGATGGGCAGGGAGGGGTGATTCATGGGCACGTTGGAGTGAGAGGGCAGATGTGCCCGGGGACTGGCACTGTCAGCAAGCACAGCAGGGCTGACAGCTGCCTGGCCCCTTCTCCTCCCCATGGGCCATGTCTGTCCAGCCCCGACCTCTCCAGGACCATGGGGCTGGCAGGCACACAGACCAGAACCCTGGGGAGCCGTGGGGGACCAGGATGCCTCCCAACACCTGTCTCTCCATCTTTAGAAGGACGTGGCCGTGGAGCAGGACTTTGCTGCCTCAGAGCTGTGGAGTGTGGTGTGGCATTGTGTTGCTGTGGTGCTTCGCGTGGGCAGCGACAGGGCAGTGCTGGAGGGAGACCCCCCAGGGGCAGGTCATCCTGCGGCAGAGCCGGACTGGAACCTCCTCTCCCCTCAAGGTAGGAGCTGCAGGACGGCAGGGCATCTGCCCTGGACACTGCTCTGCATCCTGCCCTCAGACTTGCCCACGCCTGTCCCTGTCAGCACCTGGTCCCTGAGGCCAGAGGGGCTCAGGGGGCTTTTCTTGAGGATATTGCTGTTGTCTTCTGGGGAGAGAGGGTTGGGCTGGCCCATGCTGTGCCCAGGTGGCAAGAGCTCAGCTGAGCTGGCTGTGGAGGAACAAGAAAGGGTGTCTCTGCTGCAGGGGAACATTCACTCTGGCAGATGTGACCACCATGGGTGGAGATTGGTCTGGTCTTGGGCAAGGAAGCACAGAAGCAACCCTGGAGCTGCCTTGAAGCAGTACAGGCAGACAGAATACAGGAGACTTTTCAGCCTTCCCTAGCTTTGCCCCTCTGCTGCGCTGTTCCCTCTGCAGGCACCCTGCTCTTCCTCAGCCTGGCCCTCTTTGTCTTCACTCGCGAGTCCCACCGGTGCCTGCCTCAGCTCACCCAGTCCCACGGTGTCCTCATGGTGACGCTGAAGAGGCTGCTGTCCCCTGACTTCCTGGCATGCCTGGCACAGACGTGAGTTGTGGGGAGGGCTGAAGCGGGCAGAGCTCAGCCGCTGAACAGGGCTTGCACACGGGCACACAGAGGGCCGAGGAGTTACTGGCCTGGCACTTGCAGGGCACAGCTCACCTGCAGAGCCTCTCCTTAGTGCCTAGTGTGGGGAATGCTCTCTGCCTCTTGCCTTGGTGTTTTTCTGATTGCCTCTGTATTAAGCTCTCTTTCTCTAACAAATTTAGGCAAGCAGGAGAGGATGGGGACCCTGAGCTTGTCCCAGCTGTGGTGATCCAGGCCTGCCAGCTCCTCTGCTTCCCTTTTGCTCTGGATGTGGATGGAGACACCTTAGCATTGATCATGGAGGCTGTGAGAGACGCCCAGATCCCTGCCCAGCTGCTGCAGGTACCCTCTTGGCCCTGCGTTTCTCTTCCACCCCGTACTGTGGAGACACCTCCCCACATTGCAGCCGCTGATGCATGGCACCACTTCACACCTCGCTGGTGATTTCTGCCCACACAGGGATGTCACTTGGGTCCCATGCAGCCCTCGGAGCGGCTTGGCCGGCAGCTGAGCTCTGCTGGCAGCCTTCAGCTGCTCCTTGACTTGCCATGGGTCAGGCCCCAGCCGCTCTCTGGCCCGCAGGCGAGGACAGCACGCTCAGCACTGCTGTCTCTCCTTTCTCCTTAGGTCTGCTCTCACCATCTGCCCTTCTCGTATGCCGAGCTCCCCATGAGCCTCTTGTGCCACCTCGTCGTGTCCGATGAGCAGGTCATCGACCAAATGGTGAGGGCAGCCGCCACCTCAGAGCACATCATTGCCTTCTTGACGTCTGCCTTGTTTACAGACAGCCTCATGCTCACAACTGACCTCCTGTCTCTCTTGACCCACGTGGCCCGGGCCTGTCCGGAGCACCTGCCCTTTCTCCAGAGGATCCTGAGGGGCTCGGATGTGGCCGACCAGCCACTGACCCGCCTGCTCGGCCACCGGCAACACCTGATACGGGCCAAAACCTGCAACCTGCTGGGCAACCTGCTCCGACACAGCCACGGCTTTCCCCAGGTGCTGCAGAGCCAGCCCAGCTTGCTGGAGGGCATGCTGGGGTGCCTGGCGGACCGGGAGGAGAGCGTGCGCAGGGCAGCCAGCTTCGCGGTGGGCAACGCCGCCTACCATGAGTGCTGCCCGGCTGGGACCCTGGGCAGGGCCGTGCCCAGGCTGACATGGCTGTTGAGCGACGCGCAGGCCAGGACGCGCTGCAATGCGGCCTCAGCCCTGGGCAACCTGGGCCGGCGCTTGGAGGAGCTGGGGGACCTGCTGATCGAGAGTAGGGCCCCCCACGTCCTGCTGGAGGTGGCCTGCCAGGACCCCCGGGAGAGCGTGCGGGAGGGAGCCCTCGTCGCGCTGCGGGCCCTCGGCCAGCACCCTGGGATACAGCAGGTACTGCACGGGGACCTCGGCTCCTCTGTGGGACCTGATGGTGCTGCAGGGACAAGGGGCCAGGCTGGCGGGTGACTGCTGTCCCTCTCTTTGCTCCGCAGGTCCTGCTGTCCCTCAGAGCCACTGAGAAGCTGGCCGCGCTGGCCAGCGGTGACTTGCAGCCTGCTGCTGGTGGCAGCCCCCGGCCGTCTTCTGCCCGGCACTGCCAGAAGCTCCTCCGCCTCCTCACGCCTCTGCACAGCACCTGCGGGAGCGGCGCTGGAAATGCTCCTGGACCCCCCGATCCCGGCAAGCCTGCTGCCCCGCACCAGCGCTGAGGGCTGGTGCCGGGGCTCAGCCTGACGCTGCCTTCAGCAGGACGGGACAAATACTTTCGTCGTCCTCCCCCCTCGGGCTCCAGCCCTGAGCGTCCGTGGAACCCCCTTTGTCCACCCCGAGGGGGACCCTGCCCGGCCAGCTTTACGCGGGGGCCCTCCCCGTGGGAAGCCGTTCCTGGAAAAGTGCCTGTAGACCTCAGGAAACCCCCTCTTTCTAAGCGGCTCCCCGCACCGTGTCCGCCCGCCGGGCCCCGGGCGGTCGCGGAGGGCGCTCCGGGGCTTCGCCCCGCGGCGGGCACC
>VYZW01054961.1:39558-80597 GCA_013401315.1 Balaeniceps rex
CCGGCCCTCCCTGCCCCACCGCCGTGCCCCCAGCACCCAACCGGCCTGTGCCCGGGCCCCGAGGAGGCACCTTGCCCAACCCCAGGCTTCCCCACGGGAGCTCGCAGTGGCCCTATCCTGTGTCCCCTTGGGGTGTGCCGGGCTGGGCCCTGTGGGGCTGGGGAGACGGCACGGGGATGCTCTGCGGCGGGACGTGCTGGGGACGGCGTCCTGGCCGGCGCTCCTGGGGGCAGGACGGAGCATCTCGGCAGCGCCTTTGGCCTCAAAGACTTTTACCTGAAGAAGTGAGAACCAGAGCGTGTTCCCCGGGTGAGCCCCAGGGAGGAGGAAGAGCTGGCTCCCCAGCGAGCCTCTCCAAGGGCACTTGGAGCAGCAGTGAGGATGGAGCTGGGGTTGACCGGACCCGAGCGGCGCGCTGGGACAGCCCGGCTGTTAATCCTTCGGCTGGGGTCTCGGCTTGGCTGCTCTGGTGTCGTAAAAAGCAGTGGATGGGTCTGAAAGGTGAATGACAGAGCTGCGAGAAGGGTTAAGGCAAGCCTGGAGCGTTTCCTGAATGCCTCCAGGGTCTGGGCTGGGAATGAGGGGTGCAGGAGCGGGGAAGCCCTGTAGCGCTGTGCCAGCCTGCTGTCTCCCTGCCTGGCCAGGCTGCGGATATCTCGTGGGTGGCAGAGTTCAGCCCCACAGCTCCACATCAAAACCCTCACTATGTGATTCCCTGCGATGTGGCTTCTCTTTCTCATTGCTGTGTGCCCCCCACTGAATGGGTGTGTGACATCTAGTGGTTCCTAGGCAGTTTGGGGGAATTAACAGTGAATTGTTGGTCTGATTACAGTTTTATCTAATAATTTTTCCTTGACTCTTAGCAGTTGTCCCCAGCAGATAGCGGCATTTGTCTGTCCTTGCGTTGCTCTCTTGCTGCAGTCCTTAAGTTTTGTATCAGGCAAGCTTTGTTGATGACAAATCGTCCCCTCCTGCTCTTCTGTTGTGCCCGGGGCCCTTCTCAGCATAGCAGGGATCGCATTGCGAGGAGGACAGTGACAGGGCCAAATGCCACCGTCCCCAGATAACGATGCCTGCATAGAGATGTTTTGTCACCAATGCAGGTCGGGGGCTTTGGCTGCCGTACTGGGCTGGCTGGGTGCCATTCCTTGGCATTTCCCAGGTTCCTCCCGTGCAGCAAGTCTGGGAGTATTTGGCGGCTTCTTCCCAACTTGAATCTCTGTTTCTGCTCCACTCCCGAGCTCTGAGAGACAGCTGTATGGAGTGAGGTGGCTGCAGTGCCTCCAGAGGAATCTTTCCCACCGTGGTCAAGGCATGGAAGGGTCCTCGTCACATACTGAAAGACAGACCTGGGAGCTTTTTCTTCCAATTCCAGATGTGTTTCAGAAAAAAGTGTCAAGAGGATGGACAAAGAATTTATGTGTTTTGAACTAATTGGGCAGTTCTTGTCTCCTTGCTACGTACTGATATTCTATACTTGTTCCACTCACCCTGAGTCTTCCACCTTTATTTTATTTCTGTGCCAAAGGCTGAGAGTGTGGCCAGGCTGCCTAAAACCAGACCGAGCTGTGCTGACCACCTGTTGGTTCCTGCGCTGGTGGCCAAGCTGTGCTCAGGTCTCGCTGCATAATTCTCCTGTTCCTTTTCTCCCATCATGAAGCTCAATTGAGAATGCTATCCCTTCGGTTTGCTGCCTGCTCACATCTGCAGGAAGGTGCTTTAGACCTCCTCACTGAAAAGTCCTCCCCATGCTTTAGCTGGTTGCTTTTAACCCAAACTCATTTCCCTACTTTATTTTACGCTGCGATACAGCTGCTCCCATAGCCCAGATGATGAGAAAGTAAGAATCGGGGCAGAAGCAAGAGCAGGACTTCCCAGCTTTGTTGCTGGGGAAATACAGAGCTGTGCGGCCCGCTGTCGCTGTGTGGCCCGCTGTCGCTGTGCGGCAGGTCCCCTTCGGTGGCCTGGGGACTCTTGACAGGGCGGAAAAGTCGATGTCCTTTGGTAGCGATGGTGACTCCACGCTCTGGACCTTTTGCCCTTTGGTGTGGCCCCTGCACTCTCTGGTCACAGCCAGGTCAGCCTGCCTGGGGCAAGCACTGAGCCAGCCCTTTAATTTAGATGTCCCCGGTACGCGCTCTCCATAGCAAAGCTGCAGCCCTGGATTTTCTGCCTAATCATGCTGGAGTCCCTCGCCTTGTCCCATACCATGCTCCAATGCCTGAGAGTGGTGAGAAAGTACCCTGTGAACTCGAACACATGAGCCTTCAGTCCCCAGCCCAGCCCATGTGTGCATGGAAGGACGCATTTGCTGTGGCACAGAGCGAGGTGGTGGCTGTATTCCAGCTCTCTCGTGGCTTGATCCAGCACCCAGCCACCTGTAAGGTCTGCATCCCTCCCTCCCCACCACCTTGGGAACGGGAATGTGTGCCAGAGCTGCTCTGCTGCTCTTGCAGGGCAGTGCTCTGCTTAGTTTAAGGATCATTTTGGGCAGCCGTGCACTTCTCACGCCTTCTCTGTTCAGGGTGGAGTTCAGCACCACAGCCGTTGAATTGAAATGACTAGCCCCAGCACAAATGCCAGGCACAAATGTAATCCCGGGATGCAGGTGGAATTTGTTGACGCATCCCCACGGTGGGAGGTTTCTCACTGGTATCTTTTTTTGACCCGAGTGCCCAAGCAAAAACTTGGTGTCTTGATTAGGAGCAAAATTGGTCGTCATCCCGTGCCTCTGGTTTTGCACCCAAAATGTGGTTCTGCAGGACGATACTGGAGCTGAGAGGGAGCAGCGACGTGTAACTGCGTGGCAAAGCAGCACGCCAGGCTGTTGGTCCCTGTGCCGCCAGCATTTCTGTGGTGGCTGAGCTGTCTCTGAGCTGTCTTGTCCTCATGGACTTCTTCTCGTGGCCAGCAGGACCCTCTGCTTTTCAGCTTGAGCTCACGGGCAGCCTCAGGTGCTGCTTTGTCTCGGAGTGTGACTGCACTTGAGGCCACTTGTTTCCTGGAGCTGATGTAGGTCAGGGTTGTTTCCACGCTGTTGAAACTCAAGAGTTTGTACCTAGCTGCCAGGTGTAAGAGCAGCTTTAGGCACTCTCAGTCAACAGGTTTCAGATCAATGCACTTGATCTTGTTGAAAGCTTTTTAATATTTTTTTTGAAGGGGTACAAACCCTTATTTTGAAATGTATATTGGTTTTAAAACCTATTTATTTTGCATGGTTGTTAACTCGCTTGTTCAAGCTTTAATCAAAAGCCTCCGAGCTGCAAGTGAAGAACTTGGTGTGAACTCAGGCCTCATTTAGAAAAAGATGTTATCCTTTCTAATCCTAACGAACAGAAATTGCACCCTGCAATGGCGTAGAAAACAATAGCAAATCACAGTTGTCTGACCCCCCCTCATTGCGACTTTGGGCTGCATGAGGCTGACAGCGCATTATCAGGTCAGCTTGCAGCTCATACATTTGCAAGCTCTTGTTATTTTAAGCATGTCACCACAGCTGCGTTTAAAATAACCTCCCCAGCCAAACTCACGTGACGGAGGGATGATGTGCACACCCAGGCTCTTACGGTCTCACCCTTTTCTGTTAGAAATGGGTCTGCGAGGAGCTGCCACGCTGTCGTTAGAGGAGCACAGGGTGGCTTGGGCTGGAAGAAGGGACTTCCACTGATGCTTAGTGGGGTGCACATGGGCTGGGGTGCATGGTGGCCCCTGTGCCTCTGTGACGTGACGTTCGTAAAGGCTGTGGCAGCGCTCCAGCTGACGTCCCAAAGCTTGCGAGCAGGCTGTGCTATAATAAAAGGTGCTGGCAAAATAATTGTAAGCGAGCGCAGCTGTACGGTCACTCCAACAGTGACAACTTTGGCCTCTATATTGTGTGTCAATAAGTCCAAGCCAAAATCCATTAATTACTAGTAATGATGTTTGGGTTTGACTTCCAGCCCGGCCAGTTCGCCCGGGCTTTTCCCAGCTCATGTTTCTACAAGAAAATTTCCAAGTGTAGTTTTATTGTTGTTGTGAGCAGCAGAACGGTCTCCTGCTCCTTTGCCGTAGGGTTGGGTTGGCAGAACTAGGGATTGCATCAAGCTGTGACCTTCCTCCACCCCAAAACTCTGACGGAGTTAAACGTAAAGGGGAAACTTCCCTGACTGGTAACCAGCGGGGATTTACCTTGGGGCAGGTGATGTCATTCGTGCCTAGAGCCACAGGGATGTGGCAGCTGCTGTCCTGCTGTGCCCAGAGCCTGGCATGTGGAGGTGCCTCCGTCTCTGCCGATTCTCCTGGATGTTCAGCAGCTGCTTTGCTGAGCTGTCCTTGCAGCAAGGACGGGAGCCGGTTTGCAGGCAGAGATCAGAGGTGGCTGTGCTGTCACACAGGAGGTGGGACAGGAGTGTGGACAGGGGGAAGAACAGGCAGCATAAGCTGGTCCTGCTAGTCCGGATGCATCCTGACCTGCCCCGTGCAGGGGCATGTTCTTCCTCTCATCCTTCCTGACCCTATCTCTGAGCTCCTGTATCTCCACAGGGAAGCAGCGGTGGTTACTAGCTGTGGGCCAGCACAGTCCTCGCCTGGAAGCTGTACGAAAGGCCCTGCCGCTTCCTCCTGCAGCTGCTGCTTCCAGTGCACCCCTGCCCGTGCCGGCTCAACTGCTTCTGCGGCTCCACGGCAAAGCTGCTCAGCACATTCTCCCTCTAACATGCGGGGCTGGGGACCAGCCCTGGCCGAGCAGGCAGTGGCAGCTAAGGCTGTGCCATGGCCAGACCTCCACCCTGGCAGCCGTGGCTGCTGGCGGTACCCCCGTGACTGTGCTGGTCACATCTGTGCTGCCATTGTCACTTACTCCAGAGCAGGGTCACACAGGGCTTCTGCTGGCATACTCACGCCTGTGTGCAAGCTGGCTGTAGGATTCATGTCCCTTGTTACAGCTTCATTAGGCCAAATCACTTTTATTTTTATAGCAGGATGATCCACTGATAGCTGTAAAGCCGGGTGGAGACGAGGCACAGGTGGCTTTCACTGCAGGCTGGTTTTACAAGGTCAGTCACGGCCGGGTGAGAATGCAGGCAATGGCCAAGCTGGCAGCACGCATGGTGATGCTGCAGTGACAGTCCCCTCTAGGCAGGGACATCGGGGACACTTTCATTTATCTCCTTGTATTTTTATTTTGCTTTTTCACATTTACGTTCACTGGTGTGCTAGGGTGGCTTTGTGGTTCGAGCACGCTTGCGATCTGGGTGCATCTGGGAGGATGGCATGCGGAAGCCAAGGGGAGCTTGCTTGTTTACTGGGGGAAACTTGAGCCGGGCGGGTGGCGGCATCTGAGCCACAGCCTCTTTGCTCTGTGCTAATCGCTGTGAATGTCACAACATGGCCAGCTTTGCTGCTGGGCGCGGATCGGGTAGCCATCAGATAGTGCAGTACAGCTCAGTTGCGTATGGCATGTGGGATTCCCTTCCCCAGGGCTCAGAGCCCCTCTGGGCTGCAGCTCGCAGAGGGATGCAGCTGCCCTGTCCTCATTGGGAGTGCTCAGCGTGACTGTACAAGCGCTAACGAGCAGCGCAGCCATGGGCATGGAGCGGAGCTGACCACTTCCATACTTCCTTGCAGAGCTTGGCAGGGCAGCAGCTCTCCTTGAGGATAGCTCCTATGGGATCCCTCGTACAGCCTCTGGTTGGGATGCGGCTGACCCAGTATGCACTGGAGACTGGGGCCTGATTCGCAGGTTGAGAAGGTCTAGCGGGTGTAGGTCTGTGCGGGGTGTAGGTCTGTCTGACCCAGCCCTGTGGTGGGTGTGAGCTGCTGTCACGGTGCTACAGAGCAACCCTGGGGTCTCCTAGCTACACTTTAACTGCTGCAGCCGAGGCTTGATTTTCAGGTGAGAAAGGAGCGTGTATGTGTATTGCAAGAAAACTAAGAGGGTGATGGTTGATGCTCTGCTTACCCTTCTTTTTATACTTTATTTTTTTAAAACATGCAAGCTTGTGAGAGCTGGAAGGTGGAAGAGCAAGCCAGCCAGCCAGCCTGCTTAGGATACAAATTCCTATCACGGCTGTATCCAGGGGCCCTCCAGGCATGTGTTAAAGCAAGACAAATACCTGGCGCGTGGTTGGTTTTCTCTTTCCCTTCTCCCCAGGCAAGATGATCTTATAGGCATGGTGCAATAGTTCATTTTAGCAGGATTCAGGACACCTACGTCTGCAGTTCTGTGGTCTGCCAGTTGCTTCTTGCAAGAGACTTTTCTATAGGACTGCAATGGGGAGGAACGTGTGTATGCGGTACTGCCAGTCTCTGCTGGAAACCAAGGTGTTGATGTTAGAACAGCCCTGCATTGCTGCCTTCTCAGTCCTGAGCTCTTTAGGATGCCCTCAGCCCTCGCTGAGCTTTTCCATGGGGTTACAAAAGTGAGAAACTTGTTCCTTTTAAAAGTAAGGGCTGAGGTTCTCACCTAGTTGTGTGACCTTGGGAGCTGAAGCTTTAAGGAGTGGTGAAGCTTTAAGGAGTGGGGAGAAGAAAAAGAAGCAGGTGTTTTCGGGCTTATGGTGGAGTTGGGGGAGCTGGTGGTGGAGCACATGGTGCAGTTTGGAGACGCAGACCCGTGATATTTGGCTTTGGCTGCCATGCTGGGTCCAAGGCAGGCGGCCTCTCCTTGCAGCCGGGGTTGCTGTGCTGGGGCTGCTGCCCCATGGCCCTGGCTGGCAGCCAGGCACCCCTGTGTGTTTGCAGGGTACAAGCTTTCCTGTGGATGGCCCTTTTCCCAGGGCCCTCTCTAAGTTGACCTTTGCATCCTCTGGTTTCATGTGAGATGCCAGCTCTTCCTTTGACTTGGTCCCAGGAGACTTCTGGGGAGCTCAGCAGATGGAGACATGGTTTTTCATCCTGCAGGGAAAGCAACTCGCCCTGCTCCTCTCCCGGGGCACTGGGCTGGGTGCTTTGCCCTGCCGGGGTAACAGTGCCTTTCATGCTGTTGTCTTGTTTCAGGCCAGCAAAGATGCTGCTATAGATGACTGACTCGCTCATGCCTCATGTGCTATGGCTCTACATGGCCTCTGCAGGACCAGAACGCGCTAATCTGGGCCCCAAACAGGAGAAGAGTGTCAGGCTTGAGTCAGGCACCCTTCTGGCAGGGAGAGCTCAGCCGCGCCGTGCCTGGCATCTCATTCAGCAGCAGGCGAAACCCATCTGGAATTTAGAGAAGAAGTATGTGAGTGCTTTCCAGGATCGCAGCCTGCTGCCCTCAGGGATCCCTCTGCAGCAATCCTGCTTCTTGTGCCCACCATCGCTATGCCACGCACACCCCGGTGAAGACGTCCTCCCGAGCCTGCCCTTGGCCCAGCCCTGCCTAGACCTGGGCGGGAGCGCTCTGCTCTACCGACGCTCCTGCCTCAGACCCAAGCCCTACGGGTTTCCTTTCCGAAGCCCTCCGGACACTGGCTCTGCCACAGGAAGGGTGATGTCATCCTTGCTGATGGAACCCTGCCTGCTGCCTGCGCTGGCAGAGGAGCACTCTGGGACTGGCGTCAAAGGCTCTGCCCTCAGCTCAGGTCGGCAGGCTTCCGGCTCCTATAGACCAGTGCTAAATAACAACTCCTTCCTACGGCCAAGCAGTGCTAAAGTGCCTTTGCTGCAGTCGCTGGAGATCAAGAAGGTGAAAAACACCCACAGCTTCCCCGCTGCCTCGTGGCCCCACTCTGGGGATGATGGAGACAGCTTCCCTGGCAGCCTGGTCAACGGAGCAGTGAAAAGCAGCGACCTTGTGTTGGAGCAAACTGCAGTCCCCTCCCTGACCCTTGTGCCAAGCAGTGCGATCCTCAGGAAGGACCAGTGCTCGCAGGAGGATGCTGAGAGGAGAGCGCACAACTTAAAAGAGAATGAGCTGGAGATCAGCCTCACAGAAGCTGTGCAGCAGCTGGCTGGACAGACTGCCACATGCAATGGCTTTGGACGCGAAGTCGAAAGCTCTGGCCTTACGAACATGGGCAGCCTGTCCAGCTGGAACAGCAGGTGGGGGCAGCACAGCCTGAAAGAAACCATCGCTCCTCTGAATTTGGAGCTGGGTAGCCATCGCCTTAATGGTAACTCGAGCCTTATAGGCACCGATGGTGCCGCCGTCTGCACTAAGCGTATCGGCGTCCATCTCTTGGCCTCGTGTGCTGGCTCTCCTGACCGCAATGCCGACTGCCGGTTTGTGAGCATGCTGAGCCATTGTGGCAAGGACCGGGTGCCAAGAGAAGAGTCTCCGCACCTCGCTGCTGTCTCTGAAGTGGCAACTCAGATGTCCACCATCCAACTGGAGAAAGAAGAGAAACGGGCCCAGGCTGTGCCCCTGGGAAGGCTCGAGTAAGTAGAGCCAGGAGGAGGAGGGAGGCTGTGACAGGATGGGCTGGGCTGGGCTGGCCGTTGCATCTGTGTGTGTTGGGAGAGGATGTACTGTGGGCACTACAGGCGTGCCTGTATGGATAACCATGGGCTGTGTCCCTGAGCAAAACCCATCTGTGGCATCCTGGTGTGGGGAGAGCCTTCCTGCCACCCCCAGCTTGATGCAGGCACTTGGGGTGGCTCTGAGCCCTTCCACCTTCTCCTTCAGCCACAGTGTGGAGTTGGTGTGTGGCATTTCTAGCTCACTCCCTGCACAGTCACGGGGCCCTGCCTGCTGTGGCAGGCTCTGCATGTACATTGGGTGAAGCCTGGTGTCGAGCCAGGTCCAGCAAGGTTTTCTTGGGCAGAGACATGGGTTCCTAAAGGAACATGGAGCTGATGCAGGGCAGGGAGAACGCAAGAACACAGAGCTCCTGCTGGGAGAGGGTGTCCTTGTGCCTCTTTCTTTCTGGCTGCTCTGGAAAATATTCCCTCTCAGGGTGCCCTTGGGCCTCTCCATCTTGCTAGCTTGGGGTAAGTGCTTGTACATCAGCACCAGGGAGGGCAGTGCTGTCACCCCGCTGCCCACGTTATCTCATGCTGCCTCGGGAGCTTCTGGGTCTTTTGGCCCCAGAAAGCAGGTGCCACTCCTTCTGATGTGATGTCCTTTGTCCCAGTGTCACTGCTGAGCAGTCGCCGCTGGAGCTGAGCCATCCCCGGGATGAAGTGGAGGAAGAACTTCCTGATGGCTTGGACGAGAGCTGCAGTCAGGAGGAGGACGAAGACAGTGAGTGCTGGTTCCCTGGGGAGGGCTGTGCTCCGTGCCTCAAGGTGGGGAGTGTGGGGGCCATCTGGGAGCTGGGGGTGAGCACAGCCTCCCTCCTGTCTTACATTTATGCTGTCGTTTAAGGATGACCTAGAGATTGTGCTGAACCCAAAAGCGATGTAGCAGCAAGGAGGAGCTGCATGGGTTCCTCTGGGAAGCAGGCTAGGGTTCACCACTGTCCTGCTCCAAACCTTCCCCATCTACTCTCTGTGCAGGGCTGCCAGCTCCACCCCCTGCCCTGCCTTTTATGTCACCAATTAGTGGGCAAAACCCAGGATTCAAGGATTCGGGGCAGCTGGGAAGGGTCTGTCCCCTGGAGCATTTGTTTTCTGTCTTCCCTTAACCCTATGCATTCACTCCCCATGGAGACAAAACTTGAGTCTGTCTCCTCCTGCAGGTGACTCAGATGCTTCCTCTGTCGGCGCATCATCCAGTGGCTCTGTGGCTCTTGTATCCAGGTCAGTAGCTGTAAATAGTGCATTAAACTTGGCATCTTTGTCCAAACTTGTCTGTCTTTGCCCTCCCTGGTGACAGAGGAGAGCTGCAGCATGTGGAGGAATGGACTGAAGGTAGCAACAGGCTGCCCAACCAAAATGAGCTCCCTTGCTACCCTGCAGACCAAAGCTACCTCTTTTGCTACAGACAGCAGCCTGCAAAGTGCTGAGGGTGCATCCACCACAGCAAAACAGGGGTCTTAATTTCACTGCCACTGCCAGTTGCTGGGTTAGGTTTACTGGATTAAACTGTGCTCTTGCAGTATCATTGCATTGCAGATGAAGCAGAGTGGAGGCATCCTGGGGCAGAGACTGCAAAAGGTCCTTGGAGTCTTGTGTCTCAGCATTGCATCCTAGAAACAAGTCCTGGAGCCTGGGTTTTTCTTTAGCTTTTGGAAGGAGGTTTCTCTGGGGAGGATTGGTCAGCCTGTGGTCATCTGAGCCCTGCCTCCATGACTCCTGGCAGACGTTTGTGGGACCTGTTCTTGCCCATCCAGCAATGGGAGCTGGTCCTTGCAGCTGTGCTGCCCCTTGCACCAGGGCTGCCTTGGGCTTTGCGGTCTGCCCGGCAACTTGCTGCCATCATGCCATAACTCATCTGGGAGATGACGAAGCTTCCTGCGAGCAAGTGTTGAACCTCAGGGTGCTGCAGGGCTCTGGGTGTGCACACGTGGTAGTGAAGGTCCTGCAGAGGTGACATAAATTGGGCCAGCAGCTGTTTCTGGCAGGATGTGGCTGGTTGGCCTCTGGGGGCAGATGAGGGGAAGCAGCGCTTGGGCCAAATGCCTCCTGCAGCGGGCAGGGGGGATGCTGGCCACTTCTCTCTGCGGGCTGTGCGCTGGGCTAGCCTTGAAGCCTTTGCAGCCATCTCCTGCCTTCAGTCTGTTGTGGGCAAAATCGGTTTTGTGCCAGGGAATGTTAATCAATGTAATTTATTGCCAATTAACCAACTTTTAATTACCGATGCTAGTGTTGAGTGGCTGCAGTGCCTGTCACAGGGGTTGGAGTGGCTGCAGTGCCCGTCATGGGGGTTTATCTCTGGATGATATTCTTAAATAGTTGTTTAACCCTAAACAAGACCTGAATTGCATTCAGGAGACACAGCAGTAGGAGGATGCTGGCTGGAATATCCAAAGGATATTCAGAATTCTCAAAAGCTGTGTAACTAGCCTGAAGGAGAAAGGGATGGTAAAGGAGTGGGGGAGAGTGTCCCCCTCTGTTTCCCCAGTAGATCGGTTCTCCAAGGAGAAGTAGTAAAAAGTGTAATTATTAATAGTTTCCGAGAAATGGCTCCTGAAGTACAGGAATGACAGCAGTGCTGAGTACAATTTCATGACCGATAATTTTATCATACCATAAACCAGTGTTACAGCAAAGCAATAACTTTAATCCAGCTCCCAGAGGTGATAAACAGCACCACAGAGAGTGCATGCGGCAAGTAAGGTGTTACATAGCACAACTCTGAGATCGAGCACAACAACTCTGAGAGCAAAAGAATCAACATTGTGACCAGTGACTATTAAACTAATATAATTAATGCTTATCACAAATTTGTTTTAACACGCTCCGGTTGGATCTGTCATTATCTCGAATGCTTTGTGCCCCACGTTGGGTGCCAAAAAGGACTGTTGTGGTTTAACCTGGCAGGCAGCTAAACACCACACAGCCGTTTGCTCACTCTCCCCCTCCCCTGTGGGATGGGGGAGAGAATCAGAAAAAAAAGTAAAATTCGTGGGTTGAGGTAAAGACAGTTTAATAGGACAGTAAAAGGAAGGGAAAATAGTAATAATAATATACAAAATAAGTGATGCACAATGCAATTGCTCACCACTCACTGACTGAAACCCATCCAGTTCCTGAGCAGTGATCACTGCCCCCCAGGCAACTCCCCCCAGTTTATATACTGAGCATGATGTCATATGGTATGGAATAGCCCTTTGGCCAGTTTGGATCAGCTGTCCTGGCTTTGCCCCCTCCCAGTTTCTTGTGCAGCTGGCAGAGCATGGGAAGCTGAAAAAGTCCTTGACTAGAGTAAGCACTACTTAGCAACAACTAAAACAGCAGTGTGTTATCAACGTTATTCTCAAACTAAATCCAAAACACAGCACTACGCCAGCTACTAGGAAGAAAATTAACTCTATCCCAGCCAAAACCAGGACAATATGTTATAAATCCTACCCTTCCTCCCAGGTGTTAGGGATTGCTGTGGTAAGAAGGTGTACATACAATTGGTAAAACTCCAGCCCTCTTCCCTGCAACAGCTGAATCGTATATGCATTTACAGCCTCCACCCCTTGTTCCTGTGGACTAGGTTGTAGGGTTTGTCATGTAACAAACTCCACCCCTTGCCCTGGCAAAACACAAAACTCGCAGGGGTTACAATACTTGGCATGTGCATTCATTGCAAGCTTGCCCCCTCGTCGTTGCAGATTGGGTTACTGACCTTAGCAGCCATTGCTTGCACCACATTGCAATTATGCAAATTCCCAATACCGGGATCAAGGCTCCATCCGGCTTCCCTCTTCCTCCCTGTGCTACTTTTCACCTTTCGCCAACCACCTACTGCTTCGTCTCTCCTAGGAAGTGCATCGAGTGCCTGGCCCAGCCCGCTGAGGCTCAGGAGAAAGTGCTCAAACCAGCTCTTGTCTGCAGTTTATTCCCTAATGTGCCTCCAACCATCTACTTCAGTACTCGGGATGAGAGAGGTGAGCCGGGGTCTGTCGCTGTGCAGGGTGAGAGCGGCCAGTCCCGGTGCCAGCGCACAGCCAGGAGCTGGGCAGTAGAGCCTCCCCTTCACCCTTCCCATGATGACACCCAGCACTGCTGTGAGATCCAAAGGGCTGGAGTAAAATGGCTGGATTAAAATGGAACTCCAGGCTCCCACAGCTTGGAGCATGAGTCAGGCTGCCACCAAATGTTCCAGTGTCCTGGATCTCCCCCAGCCATGGAGTCTTCTGCTCCATGCTAGTTCTGTGAAGGGGGCTGTGCACCCTCCTCTGCAGGCTTGGTGCCTGTGCAGCAAACCACAAGAATTTCCTTGGGTGCAGCTGTAGAAAATACGGGTATTGTGTGTGTTTTCCTTCTGTCCCTATTTTTTTGCCTTCCTAGTGGAAAAGCTGCCTTGGGAGCAGAGGAAACTGCTGCGATGGAAAATGTGCACAGTCACGCCAAACATAGTGAAGCAAACCGTTGGCAGGTCCCACTTCAGAGTCAGCAAAAGTAAGTTGTGGGAGGCTGGCAGCATCTGACCCATCAAGTCCTCCAGCCCGTGAGCACAAGAAGGCAGACTGCCTGCAAAGAGCAGAGCAGGAGCGATACAGGCTCGGCACTGCAGGATGCTTGGTTCCCATTTCTGCCTGTCTGACCCACAATATCCAAGCTCTGTGTGTCCTGGCAGGGCCTGATCTCCCTCTTGGCTTGTCCCTGGCATGGACCACTAAGACTTACTCCTGGGTTCTTGAGCTGAGGCAGCATGTGGGGCAGCAGAACTGTGCTCTGGCTTGTTTGAGCTGTGCCTCTAGATGGTGCTGCCACTCTAAGGAGGCTGGCACTCATTTGGTGCCAACCCCAGCGCTGCTGTCCCTTGTCCCCATGTGCTGAGGAAGAAGCTGTCTTCTCTGACCATAGCCAGAGAGTTCTCAGGGTTGGGATCTTCTCGTGAAAGAGATGTGTAGAAGAGGGCTGGGGCTCGGGAAGCACACAGCGTTTGCAGCTATGATCCATACCCTGGAGTGTGATCTCCCAGTAGTACCTACGGGGCTTCTGCGCCTGTCAGGAGACCTCTGCACAGACCATTTTGGGGCTATAATGGGACACACAGGGCAGAGCAAGACCTAGGAAGTCTCGCAATCCTATATGTCCCTCTGCAGTGCAGTGCTGATTAGCCAACTGCTTCATTCACCTGCTGTAAAGCAGGGAAGTCAGGGTGCTGGGGGACTAAAGCCATTCCTTTGACCCTGTGTTTGCCCAGATCCCTGCAACAGTCGTGTTTGCAAGGATATGACCCACCTGGTTAACTGGATCCCACTCACAGCCCTTGGTTTGGCAGCTTCACAGTAGCCAGTATGAGTGCTTTGTGCTATTGCTGTGCAGCATCCCTGGCACACTTCTGCTAGCCCCAGGAGATGGGGTGCTGGTGGGTTGGCAGGGCGTTGTGCGTGGCAGGGTGCTTAGTCATGGACTTTTCTGTTTTTCCTGCAGAAAGCAATGACTGGCTGGGCTGCTGGGGCCACCACATGAAATCCCCCAGCTTCAGAACCATCAGGGAGCACCAGAAGGTAGGGGATGTTTTGGGCTGACCTCCTTCACGTACATGGAGAGCGTGTTGGGAGCAGTTCGAGTGCCCCTCTCTTCAGGGCCAGGTGTTTGCTGTGCAGGCTGTCCCTGCAGTGTCCCTTGCAGAGCATGGCAGCTGGCATTCCTGTGCTGGCAGATGAGCCGAAGAGACAGGCACAGCTGGGTGAGCATCCTCGCTGTGAGGATGGCTCTTGTACAGACTGAGGCTGTAGCCAAGCCGTGTTCACTTGTGAGCTCGTCTAAATTCAGTCAGTGTTGCTTAAAGCAGTCCTTCCTCTGGCAGAGCTGAGCAGTAGGGCCAGTGCCCTCCCTGCCAGCGCAGCCAGAGGGGATGTACCTAACTCTGATCACAAAAGGGTCAGGAGTGGCCCATGGCTTGGGGAACATGCAAGGGACCAGAGGTTTGATATCTGTCACACATACATGTTTGTTCTGGAGAGCCGTGATGCTCCAAACTGCACAGTCTTGAGGCAGCATCCAGGGTTGGAAGCTAGCAGCCTCCAGCCCTGTTCCTGTCCTGCTGTGGGGTCTTTCTGTCCCTGGAGCTTGTGTTGCATGGGCAGGACTCTGGCATACAGTTTAGAAGCAAGTGGGAAACCACTGGGGTGGAGGATACTGCCAGAGGAAGCTCAAAGGCTGAGGATTAGTACCCTGCAGCTGCTCAGATGTCAGAAGGGACGAGGCAGCAGCTGCTGGCTTGGTAGCCGGTGCGGGTTACCGTGTGGGTGTTTGTCCCTGCAAAGCTTCAGGAGCAGGTGGGTCCTGTCTTGGCGCAATCCTGGGAGGAGAGCAAAGAGCGTTACTCTGCACTGTGTTCAGAAAGGATGTATCCTCTGGCCAAGGAGCAGCAAGGGGTGGGTAGGGAGGTGGGGAAGCAGGGAGATCTCACAGCATCTGGGTTCCTTTCCAGCTAAACCACTTTCCCGGTTCATTTCAAATTGGGAGAAAGGACCGTCTGTGGCGCAACCTGTTGAAGATGCAGGCTCGCTGTGGGAAGAAGGAGTTTAACTTCTTCCCCCAGTCCTTCATCCTGCCCCAGGACATCAAATTACTCAGGAAAGCATGGGAAGAAGGAGCTAGCCGCCAGAAATGGATTGTGAAACCAGTAAGTGCAAAGCAGAGCTCAATCCTCTGTTCCACTGTAGCTGCAGGGAGAAGATCTGATTCCTTCTTGTTTGTGTTTTGCAGCCAGCATCAGCGAGAGGCATTGGTATCCAGGTTATCCACAAATGGAGCCAGCTCCCCAAAAGGAGACCGCTGCTGGTACAGAGGTGAGTGAAGGAAAGCAAGGTTGACATACAGCCTGGGACCTCCTAGTATCTAGTCTCTCTGGCCAGGTCTATGTGGCAGAGCAGAAGCACCTGATTTGTGTCCAGAAACTTCTCAACTGCCTGGGTGTAATGCTGCTGCTCGAAGTCTGGCTCTGTCAGCTGCAGCTGGGCTTACTGGAGTGCTGCTGTCTCTGCACAGATTTTTGAGGTCTCGGGTACAAACTGGCTCCATGGGCTTTCTGGAGCTTCTGTCTGGCAGGTGATCAGCTTCAGTTCTGCTGTGATCCTGCTCCCACTGCTTTGTACTCTGGGGTTTGGCTTCTTTGGAGGCAAACAAACCCTATCCAGTGCCCACAAGCACAGTGGGAGGAGAAGTCCCAGGGAAGAGGTGGCATTTGTCAAAGATTTGCTCTTATCCATGTTAGAATGGGTCATTAAGAGCCTCTGTGTATATGGATGTTGGTCAAAGGGTTTTCTTGAAATAACAGGTTTTTCAGAATCTTCTTCCCCTTCTGCAGAAAAATGGAATAGCTCCTCTTGGTTTGAGGCTGCTTTCTGGGAAGGCTCTTGTGAGGGCAGGAAAACTGTCTGGCATTTGGCAGACAGGGAACTGCTGTGTTGGCTTGTCTGTTCCCACTGTCTGCTTCCCATGCAAAGTGATAAGCTTTCCTGTGGAAAATCATCAGCTTCTGGGGTGAATAATCAAATGACTTGGATGAAAATTTCCAACTGTTTCTGCTCACTGAACCAAACCATCTGTGGCCCACTGCATGTCTTGGATGCTCCTGAATATTGTGATCAGTCTTGTGGGTGCAGAAAAGCTACTGTGCCTTAGAGCCAGTGAAAATCTCTTCAAAATGGAACTGACCAGAAGGGAATACTGCTCATGTGCTGCAGGATCTCCCCATGCATGGGAGAGCTTTTTTCTCTCTCATTTTGACTTTGATGCACTTAACTTGGAAATGCCGTGCAAAAGGGCTTCTGCATTGATCCCTGGTTTTGCCAAGGCTTCTGAGGTGCAGGCTAGAGATGTTCCTGCACATGGAAATCATAACCCTCCCCCGGTGCTTGCTTCCTTCTGCAGATATCTGCACAAACCCTACCTCATTGGCGGGAAGAAGTTCGACCTGAGGATCTACGTTTACGTCACTTGCTACGATCCCCTCAGGGTCTACCTGTTCAAGGATGGATTGGTTCGCTTTGCTAGCTGCAGGTAGGTTGTGTGGGAAAGTGGTGCTGGGGGGCTGCCTCAGTGCTGAGGCATGTGTGGCTGTGGTACCCGCCTCGGCTGGGGCAGGAGGGAGTCATCCCGTATACGGTGATGCTTCAGGCTGTAGTTTGCCTGCTTAAGAAGCAGTCTGGAAACATACAGGGTCACTGCAGGTGACAGTGTTTGAAAGGGAATGTGAGAGGATACTCACATTCTTGCCTACCCAAGGCAAAATCAGCTTGGTGTAAAGCAGTTCTTGAAATATGCTGTCTGTGCTTCATACTGCATAAGAGTTGGTATACCAGAAACTGAGATGTTTCTTCCAGTTTTGACTATATTGGCTCGGGGTGCTCCTGTTCTGTCAGTGCTTTTGCTCACCGATGCTCTGGTCTTTTCTTAAGGACATGCTGTGAGGGTGGGATTGCCTCCCACTGTCCCAAAGCAGCCTGCTCTGTGTCTCATGCTTTGTCCCATCAGCTCTGGGCCCGCGGGGACAGAGAGCTCCAGACAGCCTGGGAAAGGGAGGCAGCAGGGCTGGTGGGCGGCCAAGAGTGGTCTGAGATGAGAGCAGAATTTCTGCCTGCCCCATGGGCCTGGGGGGAGACAGTTCAAGCTCAGACTGCTTGTGCTCCTATTGTGTCCTCCAGGTACTCCTCCTCGATGAAGAGCCTCAGCAACAAGTTCGTGCACTTGACCAACTACAGTGTGAACAAGAAAAACACGGAGTACAAGTCCAACTTGGATGAGACTGCTTGTCAGGGACACAAATGGTAGGTGCTGCTTTTAGGTCACAGGGCAGCTCTTTCTATCCCTGTTAGTCAGCCTTTTTTCAGTATTCCTACCCAAAACTTGAAGGTGCTTCCTGTATCATCTGCTCCCACTTGGAGAAACTGGACAAGCAGAGTGATTTTAGCATGGGTTAGTGTCAATGGAATCTGGACAGTCTCCCTGGCTTATGGTTCATCCTGTCTGCTGCTGCTTGGGCTGTGGTTGCTGTTCATCCTGCCTGTGTCTGTGCCGTTCCCTGCTTCCAACACTGCTCTTATCTGTGCTCATTGCCCCCCTACTGTGGGGGCAATGGGATGTGGTTAAAGCAGAATCTGATTTTCTGCTGTTAGAACTTGAATGAGTAATTGTGATGCTTAAATTGGCTAGATGGGAGCTTCTGCCCATCTCGCTCTTGACTTCCCTGTGGAGGTGGAGAAGGGGACACTCCTGGTGCAAAACTGATAATTTATGTGCTGCTCGGTGTGAATAGGAGCAGCGGTGCCATTTCTAGGCATTTGGGAGGAGGGCTGCGTCTTGGAGGAGTTGCTGTTCCTTGCTGTCCCATGGGTGGACTGATCCAAGGCCCCAGGCACTTGTCTCTGATTCCACAGCGGTGTTTGAGCTCTTTTAAAAATAGTGCAGGATAGAGTTCTCAATTCATTGGCCTGGGCAGGGCTACTTCACTTCAAAGGGAGCTGCAGAAGGTGGTTTGCTGTGGTAGGATTGCTTTCTCAGACCTGGACCTGCTGTGCAGTGGTCTGTTCCTCCACTGGGACTTTGAGAAGGGTCTGCTGTCCCCCAGCAGTTGAAATCCCATGGGGGTGGGATTGTGTGGGTTTCTGGTACTGCCACACGCAAATGAAAGCTGGCTGCTCCCACGTTAAAGATGAGAGTGGCTGTAACCCACTCCATCTCGTATGCCGGAAGCGTGACCTTTGGATTCCTGGCCATTAGTCACACGGTCTCACTTGAGCAGTGTCTGAGCATCCTTGGCTCAGTGTCAGGGTAGCTTGCAGCGCTCAGTGTGGTGTGGGAAACTCTATAAAAGCAGAGACGCTCCCCCCTACCATCTTGTTCTCCACGTTTTTCAAAAATTTTTCTCCACCCCCGAAGCCCCAGTGAAACGGCTCTAGCTAAAAGATTTACAGGGGTCTTGCTGGATTCCTGCTGAGCTGCTTTGCAGTGCTGCGGGGGAAGGCCTGCAGGAAGGGGAGGTTTGCTGAGGACATGGAGGGGGAGGGAAGAGAAGATCTGGGCCTGACATACCTTGCTCATGTGCTAATTTGGGACCTATTACTCCAGTGCTGGGACAAGTCTGTGACAGATTTATGTTCCTAGTCGCTTGGGCCTACAAGACCAGGGGCCAAGCTGGAGGGGGCAGCAACCAGGAGCTGAGGGGTTTGAGGATGGCAGAAGGATGGCTGTGCCAGGGAAGAGCTTTGTCAAGGCTCCCCTCTGCTGCATTCATTCCCCTTGCAGGGCTGGGCAGCAGGGGGCTACAGAGCTACCTCCTTTGTTTTCTCTCTCCCAGGGCACTCAAAGCTCTCTGGAGTTACCTGACCCAGAAGGGAGTTAATAGCGAGGCCATCTGGGAGAAGATTAAGGACATCGTTATCAAAACCATCATTGCGTGAGTCCTGGCACCCCTTGCTCTGTGCCTGGCTGTGGGGTGCACCCTGGCCCCTCTGGCTCTCCGGTCCCCTCTCAGCCTGGTCCTTTTGCTCTTAATCTAAATACTACAACCACTGGTGGCTTCAGTATTTCTCTCTGGATCCTTCCTTTCATCCTGTTATTTATGCTCATGCTGCAGTAGCTGCAATGGGTAGATAGACCTTACATTTCCTGGGTCTGCCTGCAGTGCAGGGGGGGAGGCCAGGAGGGTGCGGTGTACCTGACACTCTGCCCAGCTTGCCACCCGCTCCCCTGCTTGGCCAGGGTGCCTGAGAAGAAAGGTCCACTGGTGCAGGGTGGATCTTGTGTTCAGAGGTGGATCCTGTCTGACAGAGCAGACATGCTCAAGATGAAATGCTGGATCCATACGCAGTGCAGCAGCAGCAGCTCACAGGCCTGTGTCAGTCTCTCAGCCCACCCGCTCCCGCACCATGTGGCTGCATACGCTGTCAGAACCGGTGGCGCGTGCTGTGAACAGCCAGAGCTCTGCTGTCTGACTGTTGGAAACAAGCGTTTTTTCCTTGGCTTGCAGATCTGAGCCCTATGTGAACAGCCTGGTGAAGATGTACGTGCGGCGGCCGTATTGTTGCCATGAGCTGTTTGGGTTTGATATCATGCTGGATGAAAACCTCAAGCCCTGGATCTTAGAGGTCAACATTTCTCCAAGGTAAAGCAGATTCTGAGCCACAGCAGAGTGGATAATGGCCTTTCTTTTACCACAAAGTGAATCTGGCTTGTGATGTCCCCTGCACCCTGTGCTGAAAGACTGTGGGTTTTGAAGCCTCCCTCTCCAGATTGCAGGAATCAAAGTCCTCCCTGTCTGCGAAAGCAACATCCATCCGCAGCTCAGAAAGCTTCGCTGGGCATGCTCCAGCTAGAGCCAGGGAAGAGTTCGTTAAAAAAGGAAGGCCAAGGAGGGATGTGTCATGTAGGGAACGGCTGACGGCACAGATTTCTTCTTTGCGTGGGCAGAAGTGATCAGCGGCTCCACTGCCTTGTGCACTGTTCCTTGCTTGCTGACGGCACCCGGCTGCGCAGTGTTGGCTGTGCAGGCAGGGCTGGGAGCTGCAGTGTATCAGAGCATGGCCTCTCCTGCCTGCGAGAGTGAATGGGCATGAGCTGGACATAGAGCCGTGATCCCAGACAGGGCTCTGGGGATGGATTTGCAGCAAATCTGGGAGGAGGTGGAGAAATGAACCATTTCTGGTGGGGACCCCCCATTCAAAGAGCTGTTGTCAGAATTGTTCTCTCAGTGTCTCGAGGCTGTCTGTGATGAGGCGAGGGACAGGCTGGGTTTTGTATCCTGGTTGGCTTTAACCCAGGGAGTTATCTTGGGGCCGTGGAGCTCAGCACCTCCATTCTAGCACTCAGACTGCTGCGATGCTTCCTTCCCACAGCCTTCACTCCAACTCCCCGCTGGATGTGAGCATCAAGGGCCAGATGATCCGGGACCTCCTCAACATCGCCGGCTTCGTTCTGCCCAGCACGGACAGCATGGCCTCAAGGCCACAGACAAGAAGTGGCTCTACCTGCAGGTCAGCCCCCTTCTCTGTAGAGAGGCAGGCTTTTCTCTTGGGGGATTTCATCTGGGGGCTGCTTGCAGCCCAGCAAATGCTGGTTTCTATGCTGTTGAGAGCCTGTGCTTGCTGGTCCTTCAGCTATGGGTCTGAGGGACTTGCATCATTGCCTGGGTATCTGGTTCCTGTGGCCTCTTCAAGGCAGAAGGATTTATGCGCTCTCTGCAGGGCCATAGTTGGAAGCGAGGCCAGTGTAATTTGTGCTTGCTCTGCAGTTAGTCGAGTCATGCTCTCTCCTCCTTCCCCCTGCCAGAACTAACACGATGCTGAGCCACGCTGCTTCTCCACTTGCTTGGAGGGCTGGCTGGCTGTGTTGGGGCTGGATCCGCTTACCCTCTACCCCAGGGCTGACATGCTGCTGCCTTGAGCAAGAGGAGCACCTGTTATTTTGCAAAGGCTGGAGTGATCTGTTCCTTAGGCAGGACTGCAGGTGTCAGAGGCTGTAGACCCTATGGGTAGGGGTGTGCACGTCTTACCTTGCAGCTACCATGACTGTTCCTTGCATAAGGCTAATTCCTGGGCATGTGTCCATCCAGGCCCCTGCTCCTTCTGTGTTTCACCACAGCTTGGGCTTATAATGGTTTCAAACCTGATGGTGGGGGGGAAACCAGTCCTGTTCCCTGCAGCAGAGCGGCTGCTGGCTGTATGTCACTGAAGGAGCAGCTTGCTGGGATGAGCACCAGCATGCGGTGATGTATGGGCATGCCGAAAGATGGGACTCTTGCCCTCCGCCTGCCCCGTGTCTTCAGCGAAGGGAGAAGCTTGGAGCGCAGGCCCGTTCCAGCCAGGGAGTTCTCGCCAGCTCATCTGCGGCGCTTTGATCACACGCTCGTTTATGGCTTGCAACGGAGGTGCTGAAGGGCAGGTGTCCTCGGAGAGACCTGCAGGGGATTAAGTGGATCCTTAACATGGTTTGGATGATGCATTAGCAGAGTTCCTGCATCCAGGGGCAAGCTTGCTAAACCATATCTCCTGCCCTGGGAAGGATATGAAGGGGGTTTTTGTACATGGGCATAATTCCAGTAGATCTGTATGTTCACGAGCACCATGCAGCACAGCCTCGAGGCTCTGCTCTCCCTGTTTGAATCTGCACACAACTAATTATTTTTGCAGCAGCAGAATAAATTAGTTGTGTTGATGTAAGTGTTAAATGGTGTTGGACAAGTATCTCCCAGACTATGGCATCCCCAAATGGTTCAGCTGGGTTCTTAGAATAGTTTAGATGGTTGCTGGTCAGATCGTACAAAAGGCCAGGATTTCCCATGGCATGTGGAGCTGGAGCTGAATTCGAGTCTTGAGAGTCTTGGATGTTGCAGGAGGAAGTTTTTGATCTAAGAGTTCTCTCCTTCCTTGCACAGTATCAGTACCGAGTACTTGTACCCCCAGCCCTGTTGTTACAGTTAGGAAGCTGCGTTCCAAGCAGGATGTAAACATGAGATCCCAGCAGGCTTCAAGTGCCGAGAATCGGGTCACAGTATGTCTTTGGCCCTCTTGCATCCTATGTGGGTGTGAGGTGATGGTTCACCTTTTGGATGAAGGAACACTGAAATGCCTTAGCAAGGAGCTGGCAGGGTGCTCCCTGTTCCCCTGCCCACATCCTTCCTGGGTCCCGTGCTGATGCAGAAGGCTGTGGATGCATCATTGATCTCGGAACTAGTGAAATCCTTGGAGAAAGCATTCTCTCCTCCACAGCATCTTCCTGAGGGTGTCACTGCTCTCACAGAAGTTGCTGGGAGCATCTCTGCCATGACAGGACCCTGTCTTCTCTGCTTAAATGCTCTAGCGCCTCTTCTTGTGTCCTCAGTCTGGGCAGTGCTTTGAAGGAGAAGCCCAAGCCAGCATCTGAGCATTTCATAGGAGAGAAGATGAAGAAGGCCTATTACTTGACACAGAAGACACCTGACCAGGTATGACACAATCTCCTTTGAGCCATCCTGCCAAGCCACTGTCCCAACCAGTCCTGCATGTCTATCCCTTGTCCCTCTCCAGATTGCACCCTGTGGGGTGTGGGGACAGCCAGATGATGGGGAGCACTTGGGCTCCAGTGGGTTACAAGACGGAAATAAATTGGTTTTGCTTAAGCCACTGCTGCACTGGCTTATCTTTACATTAAAACAGAGACATGCTGAGGGGCACGTTACCCACCAGTCCCGAACAGGGTCTGAGCGCTGCCTGTTCCTCCCTGTGTCTCTGCGCAGCTCTCATAGCCTTTGCCTGCTGACCCCATGCAGGTTAGCAGGGATGCTTGCCTTGTGTGCCACCTGGCAGTGTCTGTGAGAGAGGCTGGGCTGCAGAATTGGGGATCTCCTCAGCTCTGTGCAGCGTTGATGTCACCGCTGAGCCTAGATTTCTTCATTTTCCATGTGGTCTGTGTCCCAAAGATCTCAGGCACATGGACACCTCTGCCTGAGAGGGTTTGAGGAGTGGGGAGGTGAGAAGGGGGTCTGACAAAACATAGTTCAGTTCTCCCTGACCCTGGGTTGCTCGTCTGCAGGATTTTTATTCTTCTGTCTTGGACATCCTGACCCCAGATGATGTTCGTATCCTGGTGGAGACAGAGGACGAGTATTCCCGGCGCGGGCAGTTCGAGCGGGTGTTCCCCACCCACATCTCCATGCGGTACCTGCGCTTCTTCGAGCAGCCTCGTTACTTCAATATCCTGGTGACCCAGTGGGAGCTCAAATACTACTTGAATAAACACAAAGGTAACTGCCACCCAAGAGCCTGGTGCAGTCACCTGAGTCAGGCAGGCTGCCTGCTGGCAGTCGTGGGAGAATTCTGAGCTACGCATGTTGAGGGGGCGCTGCCTGCCTGCACGCTAGCCATAGGAAATGCGTTACCCTCCCAGACTGCTTCAAATATCACAAAAAGCTTATTCTGAGTTGATCAGACGTGCTGACTGCTTTGGTAAATGCAGCACCAGCACTTCTAGGTGCCCTGGGGCTGAAGGAGGCTGGGATTCTGCCTTCAACCTGTAGCTCTGGCCTCTTATTGCATTCCTCTGCCCTCTTTTGAGGGAGAAACAGCTGGAGTCGCTGGGCTTTGCTCCTTACAGGTGATCTGTGAAGTGAAGGAAAAATTGGGCCTATTCCCTGGTCTTCTGCTGCTTTCTAATTGATGAAAAACTGTCAGCGTGCACACAGAGGAATTTTTCCTAAACACTAGAAATCTAGCTATCATTTCCACCTTTCCAGGACACAACTCTGTATTTTAATAAAAAACATCCTTTAATGAGGCATAGCTGGGCTGGACCAATTCCTTCTCACCCAGGGCTGTCTCTGTCAGGGCAGCAGTAGAGGCTATTTAGGAGAGAGAAAAACAGTGAGGTCTAGTGTGAGGGGTTAGAGAACATAAAAAGAAAGAGACTGTGGCTCAGGGCTCTCCATCCAGCATCTGATCTAGCTGGAGAGGCTTCTGCAGGAGCCGGCCCTCTACTAAGGCGACCGCATGTGTGCTCCTAGCCTGGCTGTCATGCAGAGGAAAAGAAAAATGCTTTTGTCACTTTTCACTGGTGTTAAAGCAAATATCAAAGGGGTTGGTAACAGTCTTTCACAGAGAGACAGTAACCTCATAGCCCTCTCCAGCTGCGCTGTCAGCATGTGTCATCCTTTGCCTCGCTAATACCTTTGCTGGATGCTCTCCTGTCAGCTGGAAGAAAGATCCTGTCATCGTCTGCACTGAAGTGCTGCCCTGAACTTTGCTGCTCAGGTTGGGGTCCTGGTTCAGTGCTCCAACTTCCCCGATGCAGCCCAGCGAGCAGATTTGCTCCACCCCCTCGTTGCTCTTCACCTCTGAGCAAAGCCCAACCTCCCCTGGCCCCTTCCCATTGACGTATGTTCCACGCAGCCCTCTTCTCTCCCTGGCCAGCAAGGTGCAAAGCCCGGGCTGGTGCACAGAGCCAGGGCAGGGCTGCTGAGCTGCCCTGCTCCCCTCAGCCCCCAACACGTGGGGTTTTTTCCCCAAGGTCTTGGGGCTTGCTGAAAGATCACTAAGGAGCAGAGTTTGGGCAGCAAGGATTCCTCCTATAGCCAGGGCTGGTGTCATATAGCAAACCGCAGTAACCCCAGCTGGACAGCATCAAGTTCCTGGCCATTGCTCTGATGGTTCTTAAATCTCAAGGCACCTTAGCTTGTGCTGTGGCTCTAAGGCTCTTAAAAAAGAAAACAGGAAGGGAGCAGTCCTGGATTTCTCAAGATCTCTGGGTTAGTCGAGAGCAGGGAGCTTGGCTGTAGCAGGCACAGCTAGCAGGAGGCAGGAGGAGGCCTTGGAGGAAGTGGAGCCCGTTTGGTGCAGTTGGACACATGGCTCTGCTTCAAGGTGACCCGCCCTGTGCTCTGGAGCAGCACATCTTGTGGGCGTTTGAAGGAACGGTCCTTCCAGTCACACCGCTGGTGACCTCGGTCCGTGCCAGCCTCACCCTCTGCCAGGAACGGAGACCAGGTCTCAGCCCACGTCAAGCTCTGGATGGATCCGTGCAGGGAGGAGATGTGCTGGGATGCTGCAGCTGATCAGTGCTGTGCAAGGAGGAGGTTGCCCGAGCTGCCCTCCTCTGGGAAAGGGGCCGTTGACAGCAAAGCTGCTCTACATTTGTACTGTAGGAACTTTCACCGGTGCAGCCCAAATCAGGTGCTGCCGTTGGCAGGCACTGGGCTCAGGGGGACAGCCAGTCTGGTCTAATTTGGCAAATCCCATGTTGCCCCAGTTTCCCTGCTTAGCTGAGCCTGCTGCATGGTGTGTCTGGCTCCCTGGGAGGAAGGCAGGCGCTGCGGCAGCCCACGTGCTGGCGTTCGCTGCTGTTTGCTCGTACAAAGGGTGAACGCCCTTGGTTTACCCCTGTTGCTGGGGCTCAGGCATGCTCAGGCATGTGTTCAAGTAGTTATTGCGTAGCATGTACTACCCAGTCAGTTCACTCCATGCAGCATATTTGCATGCCCCGAGCTGGGAGGGCTTAATTCTTTGCAGACTTGGTCATTCATTCTCGCTTCTTATCTTTTCTGTCACTTCCCAGGTCTGGAGCTACTGAAGAACTGGTGCGTCAAAGGGTACCACACTGGGGCAGGAATGGATTTGGCCCAGACGGTGCGTATGGCTGTGGGTAAGCTAGGGGGAGGTGGTTGTTTGCCTGGGCAGAGAGCCTGCTTGTTCTGCTTCCTGTGGCTCCTGCCCTACCCATTTGCCCTCTTCTTCCCTCTCTGCCATGGCCTCCAGGAGTCTGGAAAAAAACACACTTCTCTATCTCCCAGCAACACGAAGCCCGCCCAGTATATCGGATCTGCAAGTACTTTGCATCTGAATATCCTTGGGTGCACTGGCCACAGCCCTACATATTTGGCACCTGACCTGCCCTTTATTCCTGTCCGTGGGGGAGCCATCTCCGTCTGTCACTCCTGTGCCTTACAGCGGGCTGAGCCAGTGAAAGAAACCCACTCTTTTGACCTCGAGATGCTCTGCTCCCACTTACAGCAGAGGGATTCATTAAGCAGAGAGCAAAGACTGCTCTGTTTGCTATTCTGGGAACAGTCTGGTGGCAGTGACGATCCACAGCAGTGTG
The DNA here is from genome assembly GCA_013401315.1 of Balaeniceps rex. Lineage (NCBI taxonomy): Eukaryota > Metazoa > Chordata > Aves > Pelecaniformes > Balaenicipitidae > Balaeniceps > Balaeniceps rex. The sequence goes on from VYZW01054961.1 coordinate 65,575, forward strand.
AGGCAGTTCAAGCTGAAGCGCACTAGGGCAGCCTACAGCAGAGCCCAGATGGCTTGAGGAATTTTTGCCACGACTTAAATAGCTGTTTGGTTGTCTTTCCTCCTGCAGTGGTCGTTGCCAAAGTCTTTCTTCCTCCAGAAGAGCAGTGTTCAATCAAATGGCTTCAGCAAACTGGAACTGGGCAGACTGGGGTGAGTTTGCACTGGCCGTGATGTGCATGATGTTCACAGCGTGGCTTTAGGACTGGTGTCCTGAGACAGAACTGGCAGCAGGGAAAGCAACTTTGTTTAAGGGGAGAGGAACAGGTTGGCTTGCAGGCTCTGAAGCCAGCCTCTGCTCTCTGGAAAGCTAACTGGTGGGGCTGGCATGATGTCTACACGACTGGGCATGTTGCCTTGGCACTGTACACCCAGCTTGGACGGGAGTGAGGGCCAGAACAGCCAGACTGGATGGTGTTTGCAGGTGTGTCATGGTCAGGACACGCTGACAAGATGTTCCCCACAGGGACCCGTACTGCTTCTGTGGGCTCTGTGGCCAGCAGTGAGCAGAGGCTCTCAGCCACAGCATGGGGCTGGGGGAGCAGCGAGGCCTCCAGGTCTGCTGCACTCTGCCAGCTTCCCCGAGCAAAGCTGGGCTGCAAAATGGGTGCTACTGGCCCCAACAGCCTCCTGCAGAGAGGTGGAGGACAGGGGTTCATCTGGGTGAGCTGAAGTGGAGGGCAGGCACACTCTGATGTTAAGGGAAAGGGCATCCCTGCTCCTGTGCCCAGGCCAGGGTGGAGCTGGGTTTGCGTGCAGCCAGGGAGATCAAGCTGTGACCCCAAGTCCCATGACTGTCTTGGATGACTGTTGGGGTGACTGGTGCTGCCCAGGGTGGGGGATGGGATAGGTGAGCCTGGCAGCCTCGTCTCTGAGCCTGTGTGTGGTGATACCGCAGGTGAATGTTGCACCATGGCCCGTTTGATCCTTTCTCAGTGTCCCTAAGCAGCACGGGGTCTCCTTTCTCCTGCAGCATGCTCCTCCCTTCAGGCAATGAAGACTGCACAAGGTGCCTGGAGCCCAGGCCTACCCAGAGCTTACCTCTCAACAAGTGCACGGGTGGAGCTGACCAGAAGCCTGCCGGCTGCCTCTCAGACACTGCTCTGGTGATGTGACCAGGCAGCTGCCGTCCCTCCCCGGGGACACCTCAACCTCTACCTCAAAGGAAGAGACAGGAGCTGGCTCCGGAGAGCAAGGACTGTGGGAGCCCCCTGCGCTGCACACTTGCCTGCGGGGCTGTTTTTAGAAAGGGATGTTTTACTGGGCAAAGGGGAGAACTGTGTGACTTCTGTTTTTAGAACAAATGGCAAGGCCTGGGGAAGTTGAGTTTGTCTGGCCTTTGTCCTAGACTGCTCTTAAAGCCTGACGTGGTGGTTTCTTTGCTGCGTGGGAGCTGTCTGAGCTTGGAGTTAGCCTCGCCTTCCTGTCCCCGACCAGCACAGGCTGAGCTGTTGCTTGCCTGTGTCTCTGTGCGCTTATCCTGAGCTGCTGGGAGCCGAGTCTGCTCCTGCAGCCTGTTCCGTAGAGAAAAGACCCCAGCCACCGCCCTGCTCCTCTGGAAGGAGCAAGGCTCGGGACTTTCAGTTGACTTGTTTCATCCTTTCTGAAAGCCTGTGCCAACATCCTGCCCTCCCCCAGCCTTGGGGCCTGGGGGAAACCTCGGGCTTGGACATCGCTGCTTGAGGGGCACCCCGGGTACCAGCGTGGCTCCGGTTTGTCATGGGGACAGTAGGGCTGCCAGTGAGGGAGCATCCTCTCGAGGCTGTCAGCTCTTGCGGGTGACCTGCAGTGTGCGTGTGGGGACTGCAGGCTGGTGCTCTTCTCCTGGGCTCTGCTCTCTATTTTCCCTTCGTTTCTCAAGGATTTCTATAAAAGTTTTAACACTCAGCTGCTCTCCTGGCCTCCATCTGCCTCCATTTCCCTGGCCCGTTCCCGTCCATGGGGCAGCTCAGCTCCCCTTGCACTCTGCCTGGCTCCAGTGCAGGTAGGGTTTGTCCCACCATGCCACCGTTCCTCTGTCCTTCCTGGAGCTGGAGGTTATTCCTGCTGCCCCATGGCAGGTAAGCGTGCCCCCCTGCATGGGGCAGCGGCTTCCACCATAGCTTCTGGGGTCTGCCTTAAGTCCTGGGGTCTCTCCCACAGATGGTTAACCAAGGAGGACACAGCAGCCCAGCCCTGCAGCAGGGGAAGGAAGGGTTGGGTCCCCTGAGCTGTCCCTTGCCTGTTTTCCTTTGTCCTCTGAGCCTGGCAGGGGGATGCTGGGCCCTTGGGCGGGTTGCTGGGGGCCCGGGGAGGGGGTGAGACCCGGGCTCTGGGGCTTGCAGGAAGCCCTTCCCTCCCTTCTCCCCGCAGCCCCCCGCTGCCCGGAGCTGGGCCCTGTTTCTCTGGTCTCCTTGGTGACAATCTCATCGCTCCTCGGCTTCTCTCCAGTACCTGAAAATAGCCACCGAAAGTGGAGATGCCTGCTCCCTTCCCTGCTGCTAGCACCCGGCAGTGGCCAGGCTGGAGCCAGGCTGCCCGGCTCAGCGCAGCTGTAAGGGCCCGGCCCCATCCCACCCCCCGCCCCGCTGCGGCGCGAGGGCCACCTGGAACCGTCGCAGCCACTGTGTCCTCATGTCACCCCAGCCCGGCTGGCCTGTCCCCAGCACTGAGCATCCTGCCTCATCCCTCCTCTTCCTCCCTGCCGTGGGGTGGCACCAGGGGACAGGGGCTTTGCTCCTTGCCACGGGCCAGGGTCCAGCTGTCCCCTGAGAGTCAGCCGGAGCCACTTTGTCCCCTTGGCCCGGCAGCTACCAGCCCGCTCGCCCACGGCTGCTCCCGGGGCGGCACGGCAGCCGGCCAAGGGGTTATTTGAACCTTCCTGAAATAGAAATGAGCCGGGAGCGAGTGGAGGGCGGGCAGGAGGGGGTGGCCCCCTGGGCGAGGAAGGAGGTTCCAGGCTGCCCCCACCGTGAGACCCGGGGCGGCCGGGGCTGGCTGAACGGCAGCGGGACCCCGGGCAGGGGCAGGCAGGGCCCCGGCAGCATGGGGGGAAAGGGGCCCCAGCTGCTGCTGCCCAGCTTGGGGCTGGATCCAGCCCTCCCCCAGCATCGCCGGGCAGTGGGGGGATGCTGTGCCCCCCACCCGCTCCTGCTGCAGGACGGGATGGTGGCAGCACTTGGGCGGGCAGGGCCGCATCCCGCCAGGCGCTGAGCACCTCTCCTGGAGGACGGGGGTCCGCGGGGTGGGGGACAGCTTTTCTGCCCCCAGCCATCTCTCCCATCACCCCCTCCCTCGCGTCCCCCAGGGCCATCGCTGTCCCCGGGGCCGCGGCCGTCCCCTCCAGCCCGGTGCTGCGGGGTCGCGGGCTGGCGCGGTGTCTGCGGGCGCTGCACGGCGGTGGCGGTGGTGTCCCCCCCCGCAGCGGTGGCGGGGGCATGGCTGGCATTGCTCGCTGACACCCTATCTACCAGGCCCCTGCCAGCCGCGGGCCCAGAATAGCCGTGCTGCCCCGCAGTTAGCATGGAGCGACTCCCCGGCCCCGGCGCGCCCCAGGTACGGCCGGGGCGGGTGGGGGGCCCGGCCTGATAGCCCCCCGCTTGGGGCCGAGCCACCCCCGGGGTTGGGAGGGGGGGTGTGGGGGGCTGGCGACCCCCTTCCCACGGCCAGGCAGCCGTGGGGACAAGGACGCGGAGCGCAGCCTGGCCCGCCCGCCTGCCGCGGCTGTCCCCAGCCCCCTGGGACGGGTTGGGGGGCGTCGGCATAGGGTCGCCTCCTTCCCGGGGTTGGCTCTGCGCTCCTCAGGGGGCAGTCCCTGCGCCTGTGTTAAGGTAGGGTGGCTCGAAAACACTGGCTCTGCCGGCGGGGTTGTGCTGCGGGCCTGCTCTCCCCGCCGCTTTGTTATGGTAGGGTCTCCTGGGGGCAGGGGGTCAGCCGGCCGGCCGTGCCAGCCTCCCTCTCGCCTGGGGCTGCCCGCCTTGTTATTGTGGGGGCTCCCGGGCCGGACCTGGCCCCCGGGGGGCAGGTGGGGCTGGCGGGGCTCCCGGCACGGGAGGGAAGCGGGGCCGGGATTTACACCTCGGGGGCGGAGAAGGGAGAGGACGGGAGCGGAGCCGCTGCGGGACGCGCTCGGCTCCGACAGCGGCGAGAGGAGCCGGGGGCTCCTGCCGTCCCCTGCCTTGGCCCAGGGACCCCCGCTGCTCCCCCAGAGTCGGGGCACAAGCTGGGAGTCCTGGGCCGGAGCCAGCACGGGGGCAGCAGGCTCCGGGGGGGGGTCCTGGGCGGGCGGGGGGCTCCCCTGGGGGGCTGAGGCCAGCTCGCATTCCCACCCTGAAAGGACGGTCCCCTCTGCGCGGCTTGGGGGGAGCCGGGGCAGCCGGGTGGGTGCAGGCAGCACCCATGGGTGGGGGAGAGGCCGGGCTGGCTCCTGCTGACCCCCCCGCCGTGTGCCCCCTCAGGTGGCGCTGCTGGATGCCGCTGCCCGCCCCGAGGAGGAAGGTGGGTAGCAGGCAGCGCCTAGGCGCGTAGGAAGGGGGCTGGCTCACTCATGCAATGAGCGCATCGGTCCTCTGCCCATACCCCTCCTCGCCCCACTCCTCAGCTCCTTCCCAGGGGCTCCCGGTGCCCCCAGGCTGGAGAGCCGCAGTGCTGTGTGCTGCCCCTGTGGAGTGGGGAACGGGGGGGTCTGGGAGGAGCACCCCTTCCTGCAGCACCCCCCCGCTCCCCCCAGGCAGGAGGGCGCTAAGACCTGGCAGCTCAGCTCACTGGCCAGGGCTGGGGCGGGTTTGCCCGCAGGGTTCCCGGGGGCCCTGTGCCCCAGGCAGGAGGGGGAGGAGGATGAGGAAGAAGAGGAGGAGGAAGAGAAAGAGGACAGGCGGAGGAGCCCAAGGCCCGTCACCTTCACGCTGGGCAACGAGATACTGGGGCTGGGCCCAGAGAGTGAGTTTCAGAGCCCCGACGCCGAGGTCTACATGCACTTCATGAGGAGCCACTGCTGCTACGACGCCATCCCCACCAGCTGCAAGCTCGTTGTCTTTGACATCTCCCTGGAGGTGACAAAGCAGGGGATTGGTGGGGATGGGCAGGGGGGGAGCGGGCTTGGGGACCCCCTGACCCCCTCCCCACTCCTCCAGCAGATCAAGAAAGCTTTCGTGGCACTGGTGGCCAATGGGGTACGTGCCGCCCCGCTCTGGGACAGCAAGACGCAGAGCTTTGTGGGTGAGTGCTGGCAGTGCCGCCTGGCCCCTGGCCCCTTCCCCTGTCTGGCAGCGAGGGGTGTGGGCGGCGCTGCCAGCCCCACGTGTCTCTGCAGGGATGCTCACCATCACTGACTTCATCAACATCCTCCACCGCTACTACCGCTCGCCCCTGGTGAGTGTGGCCGGGAGGGCACGGGGGTCAGGGCAGGCATGGGGCAGGGAGGGGCTGTCCCCACCTCTCCTGGTCCCCTCTTCCCTCCCCTGGTCCCTTCTTCATCACTAGACCATGACTGGGGGATGCTCTGGGCCAGCCCAGCGTCCACTTTGTGCCCCTCTGCCTGACACCCAAGATGTGATACCTGTGCTCGGGGTGATGGGGTGGGATGCCTGGGGAAGGGGGCAGTGCCCCCTCAGTCCCCTGTGGGGCCACCATGACCAGGGCATCTCCCTGCCCTCAGGTTCAGATCTATGAGGTGGAGGAGCACAAGATTGAGACCTGGCGAGGTAAAAAGTGGAGGGCGATGGGGGTGGCTGGGTTGGGCATGTCATGCAGGGCATGGAGGTGGGCTCTGGGGGTGGGGGCTGCATGAGGGGGCTGCGGGACCCCCTGTCCCACCTCTCTCCCTTGCCAGAGGTGTACCTGCAGGGCTCCTTCAAGCCGCTGGTCTACATCTCCCCGAGCGATAGGTGAGTACCTGCCCACTGGGCGAGAGCACACCCGACGGGGCGGTGTTCGGGATGCAGCCCTATCCTCCCCCCCACGGTGTCCCCATCACCCGCAGCCTCTTCGACGCTGTCTACTCCCTGATCAAGCACAAGATCCACCGCCTTCCTGTCATCGAGCCTGTCTCAGGCAACGTCCTGCACATCCTGACGCACAAGCGCATCCTCAAGTTCCTCCACATCTTTGTGAGTGCTGGGGCTGCGTGTGTACACACCTGGTGGTTGTGTAGGGGCACAAGCAAGGGTGTCCGGGTGCGTGTAGGTGCCAGCCCAGCCCTGTCCTGCCCCACCGCAGGGCTCCACCATCCCCAAGCCACACTTCCTGAAGAAAACGGTGCAGGAGCTGTGCATTGGCACCTTCCGCGACGTGGCCGTCGTGCCCGAGACCGCCCCTGTCTATACTGCCCTGGAGATCTTCGTGGACCGCCGTGTCTCCGCCCTGCCCGTCATCAATGATGCTGGTACCTGGGGAGGGGACCAGCGACCCCCCCATCTCCCTCTGCCGGTGGCTCTGGCCCCATCTCCACCCACAAATCCCCCTTCCCACCAGCCTGGCTCTTGGGGTGCAGGGGGAGCACAGCAGGTGGTCCTCAGGCCCCCCTCCCCAGCCCCTGCACTCTCTCTCCTTGCAGGGCAAGTGGTCGGCCTCTACTCCCGGTTCGACGTCATTGTGAGTACCCCATGTGCTTGCACGCCCGGGCATGAGTGCGGCCCCTTGCACGCTGCTGGTGGGGCGCTCACACGTGCCTGTGCCCGTGCAAACCTGCCCCACGTGCGCTGATGCACGTGCCAGTGCAGATCTGCCCTGTGTGTCATCGGGGCTCGGTGTCCCCCTTGGTGCCAGCACAACGGGGTGTGAGGACACATTGGAGTGCTGAGCGGGGCCACCTCTCCCGCAGCACCTGGCAGCCCAGAAGACCTACAACAACCTGGACATCAGCGTGCGGGAGGCACTGCGGCAGCGCACCACCTGCCTGGAGGGGGTCCTCACCTGCTACCCCCATGAAACCATGGAGGACATCATTGACCGCATCGCCAAGGAGCAGGTGAGTGGCCCGGGCACCTCGTGCCAGCGCCAGCCCCTCCTGCCCACTGCCTGGCTTGCCTGTGATGCTCTGCCTGCGCCCACAGGTCCATCGCCTGGTTCTGGTGGACGAGAACCAGTACCCGCGGGGCATCGTCTCCCTCTCTGACATCCTCCAGGCCCTTGTGCTCACTCCCGCAGGTATCGATGCTCTTAACTCTTAGCCCGCGACGCTCCGTCTTTCTCCACTTGCGCCCTCCATTTCTCTCCACTTCAGGTAGGCGCCGTCCCCCACCACTGCGCACCTGTCCCCTCCCCGACGCTGGGTCACCTGCACCTCATCACCTCCATGCTCGGCCACGGCCTTCACCCCAGCCAAACTGGCCCCAGGGGACAGAGGAGGCTGGGGCTGGGGTCCAGCAGCACTGGGTGCCCAGGTGGGGATGGCAGGACCCAGATGCTGCTTGTCCCCAGGGACACAAGGATCACAGGGGATCCCGTCTGGGATCCTGATCCCTGGTGTCCGTGAGGAAGGATGGGGGCACCTGCCATGGAGACACCCCCAGACCCCCATCCAGGCAGCATGTGGGATGCAGGTTTTGCAGGACCCTGGGCTTTGGGCTGGATGAGGGTTTTGGGGTGTGATGCACCCTAAGACAAAAGCCCTTTTTTGACCTTGCCTCAAAGGCCCCCGTGAGACCTGAGTGCCTGCAGTGTCCAGGGGGACACAGAGGGGACAGACCCCCACTAGTACACCCCAGACATGCTGCCCACCACTAGCCATGTGTACAGCGTGGCCGACCCATGGGCCACAGCTGGCAGAGCCCACTGCCCCCTCCACCCGCGGCGGCCCCAAAACTGCTTGCTCCAGGGATGGGGCTCAGTCGCAGGCTGCACTGGGACCGCACTGCCCAGCTGCCTGCACCTGGCTCTGCTCGCCCACTGCCTGGTGAGTCCTCGCTGGCAATGGGTGGGCACAGCGCTGGCACCCACCGTGGCACCCATTTAGGGGTGAACTGGGCCCTGGTGCCCAGCTGCTTCCCAAAGGTAAAGATGCTTTTTTTGGGGGGGTGGTGGGGAGTGGGCTTGGGACAGCCCCATGCACACCAGTTTCCCCCAGCAGTGCCCAATTGCTCCACACAGAAGGAAACTGGGAGTGGTGTGTGTTAACCACACCAGACATGTGATTTCCCCCCCTGCTTCCCCATCACGGTGCCTTCACTCACCCCATCCCTGGTGCCCGTGGGGGTGGCTGTGCCCGGAGCTGCCAGGGGGCCACCGGGATGTCCCCCTCCGGGCCAGCGCCCGCCTCCTACTCCAGGGCTTGCATCCAAGCCAGGGATGGAGGCAAGACCCTGCTGTCCCCTGTGCTGTCCCCATGGCTGCCCGGGTGAGTCAGCGGGCCATGCTGCAGGGCGCCCAGCCCAGCCCCGGTGCCCTCCAGGGGGTTATGGCCTCATGCACTCTCTTGCCCTGCAGGCATTGACCGATCCTCACTCTGAAGACACCAGGGAAGTGCCGTGGTCTCGTCCAACTCGGGGTTTCTTGCGTGACCCTGGGGCTGTGGAAGGAGGCCTGGCCACAGAGGCTCTCCATGGGGATGGCCTGCTTGCCCGCCCTGGTCCTGGGGCTCGTCTTGAGTCCAGGGCCAGATCCTGCCAGCCTCGGGGAGGCAGGGAGCGGGGAAAAGGGGGCCCAGGGATGCCTCCCGCCAGCGAGCACACGGTGATGCTTGATGGGCAGCGTGCCACGAGGAGCCGTGCCATGCCTGCAGCTGGGTGTGGGGACACACATGGCCCTGCACAGCCCCAGGGGACTCGGCCACCCCGCTCCCATCCTGCTGCTGGATTCCAGCGCTTCAGCTGCAGCTTCCCCCATGGCGAGCACGGTCCTGCTGGCTGTGCCTGGTGCCCGGTAGTGTAGGCTCAGCTGCACACACAGGCTTGTTTATTGCAGGGTCGCACGGGGCTGGAGCTCCCTGGCAGAGGCGCAGCCTGTATGGGAGCTGGTGCCAGGATGGGCACTGGCACGGGGACCCTGTGCACGTTTTAGGGTGGGTGGGGGGTATTTATTTGCTGGTCTGTTCAGCCTTGTAATAAAGCAGCCTGCTCCAGGCACCGCCACCTCGCCTTTCTGGGGTGCAGCCGGGCACGGCTCCTCTGGAGAGAGCCGTGCTGGGGAGGGGGTGCCAGCTGCTTGGCAGGGCTGGGGCACCCAGCCTGCGATGCCCACAGGAACCCACTGCAGTGAGGGTGGTGTGGGCAGAGGGTGGCACCTCTGCCCATGTGGGTAGAGCCAGGGGGATGGGGACATTGTCTCACTGCAGGTCATGTAGCCGTGATGGCTCCACCGTGGCAGTGGTTAACGGGTCCCCTCGGGGGACACCCTGGGGACAGCAGCCTTGGTGCCATCAAGGTTTCTGCTTGCTGCTTCCCCCTGGTCCAGCTAGGCTGCCAGCAGCAGGAAGGCGAGGGGGGTTCACCATGGGGGTGCCCTGTACCCCAGCCCTCCAGGAGCCCTGGCAAGCGGCAGTGCATCCCCTACCTGTGGCTGCTGCCAGCTCTGGGCCCCCATGATGGCCCTGGGTGTCAGCCCCATGTCCCCTCTTGGGGACTGGGGGAGCTGAGCCGATCCTCTCTCGGCTGCTTTGCCCTGAGCGAGTCCTGCCCCCGTTCCCGTGCCTCCATATCAGCATCTTGGTGAAATAACAGCTGATAGCAAAAGGTCCCGGCTGCTCCACACCCTCCGTGTGCTGGCTGGCTCTGCCGGGGACGCGGTGCCAGCGCTGGGTGGTGACAGGCCCCCTCCCCATTGGAGGGGGATGTACTGTGTTATTGCTCTGCTTGCCGGGGGCCAGGGCTGGCTCCATCCCTCGGGACCAGGTGCAAACCTCAAACCCCCACCGGCGGCTCGACCCTCCCCAGGGAGGCAGGGGAGAAACTGAGGCACGGAGAAGCGGCTGAGGCCAAGGTCAGCTGTTCAGAGAGGACCCAGACGTCCTGGCTCCAGGCACAGATCCACACGCAGCTACACAAGGACGGGACGAAGGAGACACTGAACGGCTGCAAGCCCCCTCCCCGCATCCCCCCCCAACCCCGGCAGAGCTCCCTGGTCCCCGATGCAGCCCAGCTGGGCACGGGATGGGGAGGGGGCACAACCCCTCGCGGCGTGTGAAAGGCACAGCAGTTCCCCAAGCCTCCTGCTGATTTGGGGTAGGGGGGACACTAGTGCCCCAGGGGCGATTTGAAGGCATTTCTCATCCCCCCCAACCTGCCCCACAGTGGGGCTGGGAGCCCCCCAGCCCAAGTCAGGCAGGGGGTGGGTGCTGGGGTGGGTTTGCCTTCCCGCCCCTCCTCGTGGGGCAGCGGGGGTCCCCGCTTGGCACCCAGGGTGGGGGGGTTGGCGTGCAGTCAGGGGGCTCCCGGGCGAGCGATGAACTCCAGGTTGATGGGCTTGTCGGCCACCAGGACGATGCGGGACACGGACGTCACCTCCACGCCACGGGGGTCCGGCCGCACCTCGAATGCCTGGATGATCTGTGGGGAGAGGGGGGGTGGCAGTGCCTCAAGGACTCCCTGGGGCCCCCATCCCAGCTCATGGTGAGTTGCCTGGGGTGGGGGGTCCCTACTCACCCTGGCGAGGGCCAGGTGCATCTCCAGCTCAGCGATGCGGCGGCCGACGCAGGCGCGGACCCCGTAGCCGAAGGGAATGGAGCTGAAGGGGTGGTGGGGGGAGCCGTGGCCCCGGAGCCAGCGCTGGGGCAGGAACCGCTCGGGCTCGGGGAAGTAGGTCTCGTCGTGGGACATCGCATAGTGCGCCAGGACGAAGAGGGTCTGCGGGGCAGGAAAGGGGGGCTTACTGACCCCCGCCTGGCCCCACTGAGCACAGCGGGGGTACCCACGGCACAGCCCCCACTCACGTTCTTGGGGAAGAGGTAGTCTCCGATGACAATGTCCTTCTCATAGAAGACCCTGGCATTGGTGGGCACCACGGGGTAGACCCTGGGATACGGGGAGAGTTTGTGGGGGAGCAGGACCCATCTGGGGACCCCAGAGGGAGAGAGCCACAGGCAGGACAAGGGGGAGCACCTCCTGCTGCTCAGCAGCTCCGTCCCCCTCCCCAGGGATGAGGTGGATGGATGCGGCCCTGAGGGACTGAAATCCATCCCTGTAGCGTGCCTGGCCCATGCCTCCATGTCCTCCGTCACCAGCCACCCGGGCTGATGCACCCCCTGATGCAGGGGGAGAACGGGCTGCCCCCAGCCCTGGGCAAGGGGCCCTTGACAGGGACCCTGGGGCAATGGCAAGGCTGGGCTGTACCTCAGAGTCTCCTTGATAACGGCCCGAAGCATTGGCATCTTGGGGATATCCTCAGCACCAGGAAACCGGTCGCTGGGCACGACGGCTTTCAGCTCCTGGTACAGGGTCTCCTGGATGCCCGGGTCCCGGGAGAGGTGGTAGAGGGCCCAGGACAGTGTGTTGGAGGTCTGGGGGAGGAGAGGACAGAGGGGAGTGAGGGAGATGGGGCCGACACCCAAGCAGCCTTGTGCCAAGCGTGGCACCAGTATGGCACCAGACAGCCCCTGCTCCGGTACGCAGGGAAACCAGGGGTGAGGGGCAGCAAGCACAGGGGAAACTGAGGCAGGGAGCGGGGCAGGGAGCAGAGCGGAGGACAGGGTCTGTACTGACCAATCCCTGAGGGTTTGCCCCATCAGCCCCCCAACCCACCAGCCCAGAGCTCGCAGGGGCTGAGGAACATGCCTGAGCACGACCCCATAGTTTCCCCAGCATGGAGCTCGGCAGCGATCCCCCGGCAATGGCTGCCCGGCCCTCACCGTGTCCACGCCAGCCAGCAGCAGCTCAGCCACGCTGCCATAGACCTCGTCCAGGCTGAGCCTGCCGCTGGCCAGCAGGTAGCTCAGGTAGCCAGACACCTCCTTGCCCCGCTCCACCTGCCCCTCCAGCTCCTCCATCTTTCGGTCAATCAGGGTCTTGCCTGTGGGGACAGAGAGCGGGACCCAGTGCTGACGGAGCGAGGGCAGCCAAAAGGACACACAGATGGGGACTGCCCACTTGTGAGGGTCCTTAGGGGGTCTGAACCCACTGCGCCAGGACCCCATCGTCACCGCTCACCGAAGGCGAAGATGGTGTCCCAGCTGTCCAGGTAGCGGTCCCAGAAGGGCAGCACCTTGCGGCTCCATCGGGGCAGGACAGTGGCAAAGATTGAGTTCTTGAACATGAGGTTGATGGAGTCGATGAAGCGCTGGGTCTCGGCAGGGACCTGCTGCTTCAGGCACCCAATTCGGGTCTCGAAGAGGATATAGGAGATCCCTGCAGGGGACAGGCTGCATCCAGATGCCCGCAGGAATGGGAAGAGCGGGGCAGGGTAGGAGTGAGGGAGAGGACGCCCCTACCTTCCAGGGCGAAGCGGTACAGCAGGTTGGCCACGTCCCCCACCAGCACCCCCGAGGGGCTGCGGCTCCGCTCATCCCGCAGCCGCACCATCAGGTCCGACACCACCTCCCCGATGGCGTCCGCATACAGAACCGCCTCTGAGGGCTTCAGCAGCCGCTTGTTGAGGACCTGACGCAGGCGGTACCAGCGCTCCCCTTCCCTGCGTGGGGACGGGGCTCAGCGCCGGGGGCACGGCCAGGCAAGGGACAGCGGCTGGCAGCAACTTCTCAATCCCTGGGAGCATCCTCCCAACTCCAGGCTGGAACCACCCCTGGGGTCTTTCCTCCCCCCATGGCCATGCCCTTCTGCTTGGGGGGACATGCTGCTTGCAGGGGAGGGAGCAATGCGAGCTGCCACCCAGACTCTACACCCAAGGAAGTGACAAAAGCTGCCTGCTGCCCTGCAAAGTGCAGCCAGGGCAGGACTCACTCAGTGAAGGGTCCGTAGGGCAGGTGCCGGGTGTCCCGGTGCTCCTTCCACAGGGCCATGTCGCTCCGCATGGGGTACTTGCCCTCCTGACGTAGCAGCTGCTCCAGCACCACCGGGCTCCCGATGTTGATGTTCTCGTAATGCCCGAAGGTCGATTTCCAGATGGGGCCATAAATGCGCCGGGACATCAGCTGCGATGCATCAGAGCACGGCAGGGTGAATGGGACAGGGGCAGCACTGGGGCTGGATCAGTCCCTCCCTGCCCCGCATGTGTCCAGCATGCTCTGCACCCATCCCAGGGACCCCTCAGCACCAGCTGGGCCCAAGCACCCGCCTCTGACCCCCCAAGCTGGCACCATCCTTGAAGCACTCTGCAGATGGCTTGAGCTGATGTCTCCAGGCACACGTCCTCTGCCAGCACTAAGCACACCAGGCACTGACCCCCGGCACAGGTTGGCACATCCCTCGCCCACCCCAGAGATGCACAGAGGGCCTGGTGAGTCTTTTGGGGAGGCAAGACCAAGAGGTGACAGCAGGGACAAGGAAAACTGCCAAGCACAGGGCTCCGCTGAGATGCAGGGCTATTGCAGAGGCCGTCGACAGGTCCAAGCACCGCTGCTTCCAGCATGGCCCCAGCCATGCTCTGCTCAACCTGGGGACAACAGTCCCTGCGTGGGTCCTTGAACCCACCACCCGATAAGGGTGGTTAATGATCAGCGCTGGGAGGGCAGCGCCAAGCTGGGGCAGGACTGGGCTGCTCCCAGGACAGGCTGCCACCCCTGGGGCATGGCCCTGGGGCCACAGGCTCACAAGCCAGCCAGAGCATTGGCTCTGCTGGTCGCAGCTCCCCTCTCCTCTGCCGCACCCAAGGGTGCCATGCCTACCTCCCTGCCAGGGAACACCATGACCCCTGAGCACATCCCTCGGGGGCAGCTGGGCACCCCTTTGCAAGTGGATCTGCACAGGGCCATGTCCAAGGGGTGCTTTCCATCCCACCCAGGCACTGCCAGAGCCCCTGCAGAGCAGGGCCAAGCCTGGGGGGCTGTGGGGAACCAAGCAGGGAAGCCCCGGTCCCCGTTCCCCGCGGCTGCGGGGATGCACGTGGTACAATCTCCCTTGGTGACTGACTGCATCGCAGCCTGCGCCTGGATTCAGCTGGATTCGTCACCGCGGGGAGACGTTCCTCGCCCGTGGTGGCAGGAGGAGGGGGAGGGATGGCCGCCCTGGTGCCGCAAGCGGCTCACTGGGCAAACACGCTGCGTGGGGTCATGGGCAGCCGTGGCCGGTGCTGAAGCCTGCCCACCAGCGTCTGCTGGCAGCCGGGACCCGGCACAGTGCAGGCCTGGGAGAGCAGGGCTGAGAGAAGCCAGAGCTGCCAGGATCTGGGGAAAGGTACCTCCGGAGCATGTGGGCATCTATCCGCAAAGCCAGGCTGCACTTGGAGCCCCAAGGGCAGAAGGGAGAAGCAGGGAGCTCCCGTGCCCACTGCCTGAGACCCCACTGCCCTGTGACAGCCTCTTCTTCAAACAGCAGTGCCCGGTGCTCTGTGGTGCCAGGGAGGCCTGATCCTGCACGCTCCTCCCGGCCGGTCAGAGCTCCAGGGCGCTGGAAGACGCCGCCTGGCTCGTGGCCAGCCAAGCCCAGGGCTTGCTTCATCCGATGTATGAGGAAATGTTGACAGAAAAAACCAAACACCTCTGCCTATCCCTCTGCTGCCTGCCTGGGTACCATCTGCCTGAACACCTGCTTGGCTGCCTGGCCCCCAAACTGCGGCCCCTCCGGCTTGTCGAGGCCGGGGCAGCTCGGGCTTCCCAGGGATGCCGGGACCTCATGAGCCACCCCTGAACCTTTGCCCTCGGCTGCCTGGCCGGCTTGAGGATCCTGGAGCAGCCATGGGCTGGCAAGACCCTCCCGGGGCCACCCGTTTCTGTGCTGGCCCCTCTCCGTGCTGCTCGCCCCAGCATCACCCCACGGTGCAGGGGTGCTCCCTGCCACCCAGCCCCTTCTCTCCCCCGCCCCGCCGCCCCTGCTCAGCTCCCTGCCCTCACTTGTAGGCTGCTCCCCGCCCCGGAGCCCATCTCAACCTGCCCCCGGCATGCACCCACTCCCCACCTTGCAAAGCCCCCCGCCCCCGCACAGCACCCTCCCTGCAGCCCACCCGGGAGCCCCTCCATCCCAC
>VYZW01054963.1:3130-33793 GCA_013401315.1 Balaeniceps rex
ATATTCAATATCTCTCTAAGCTTCATTCACTAGAATAGGACACTTGCACACAAGCCAGTTGGGGATAATGACGTAACACAAGATGTGAGTGCAGTGTTATTATCTATTCAAACTCAGAGATAAGAACATAAAAAGCATAGCAGGTCATGCCACAGGCAAGAGCCTTAATCAGGTTTTCTAACTCTTCCCCGCAATGCCCTTGTTCACTTCATGTAGCATATGCTTGAGATGACAGAGGCAGCCCTACTCTGATGATGTTTAATGATATGGGAGCCCTTCCAAGAAGGTCAGGTCTCTTTTCCTCCCTGTTCTGTGAAAGGTTAGCAGCTTCCCTCAGCGTCTTATCCTTTTGGATCCAACTGGCTTTTTTCCATATTTGGTTAAAAATGGACAGCATGAAAATGAAACATATTTGATTCACCAAAGAAACTTGCTAAATTTGCACTGAAGTTTGACCTGAATGTTCTTTTAAGTTTGGTTCATCTGCCAAGGGATAAAACCAATTATTCACACAGCTTTACTCAAAGCAGTTCTGTTGTCACCATAATGCGTGGTTAACTTTCCAAAAATAAAAAATGAGCATTTTTTTCCCTCAGTTCCAAAGACCTGACGTAACCCCCACATTTCATGAGAAACATGCACGTCCTTGATTCCTGAGTGATTCCCAGGACAAGATACATCTGTTTTACACAGTGACTAAGTACAACAAAAAACAAAGAGTTTCAGCCAGTGAAGGAACCAAACAGCCACTTACGAGAAGAACAATCTTCAGACAACTGTCACCCCTCTGACCTCTCACATCCCAACTCCCCACTTACACAACTCTAAACCCACCCAGACACCCCTGCTACCTTTTTTTCCCACCTCTGTCTTCTTGTTTTCATCTCATCACTGTCCCTCGATGCCGCTCACAACACAGCCTCCATCATGGAGATGGGACTGCACAACCAGAGCAGGACGTCGAACCATAGCCGCAGAACTGGACCTCCACAGACGTTTACTAGAACTTTTTAAAGAAAAGTCTAAGAGCAAAAATTTCTAATTAAATAGCATGAACTAGAAGGAAAACATGTTTCATGCCCATCACATTTTGTTTCACTTCTACCAACCCACCCCCTTCTCTCCCTATCCTAAGTTCCTCCTCCTACCTTAAATTGTGTGTATGTTTAACACAGTTTGGTTATAACCAGGACACTTGGTCCTACTTAGCTTGGTGTTTGGTCTGTCTGTGTCAGATTTGACAAAGGGCTTAAGTACCTGAAAGTCTGTCCAGGTTTTTCAGGTACATCTGTTCGTCCAACAATGTCTATCAGATCATCTTACAAATCTCACTTCTTTTACATTATCCTGTCATTGTGTACAACATGTAAACGAGAGACAGGGGCAGGAATCAAAAACTTTCTTCTGCCTCCCACTGGCCCAGGGAGAGAAACTTATCTCTTCTCCTTCACACTCTTTGCTTCATAGTGACCAGCTGCAATGAGCAAGAGAGGTCATTTCTCCCATGACATGTTTAGGATGTTCCTCACAGAAATAGGACACATGATTTTGAACACCTTCTGACTAGGAGGACATGGATCCCATTTCCCGTTTTCCAGAAAGGTGCTCTGATCAGAAGATTGTTACCCATCACTGCCACTATAAGAAGCAGCAGCAAGCCCAGTTTGTGACCAAGGAATTTCTAATGAAAATTGGGCTCCACAGGCAGGCTCTTTAAGTGTGAATTTTTCACAGTTCTTTGATATAAGTTCCTCATGCACATGTAAGTCTTGTTGCATGTGCTTAGACTTCTTGTTAAACCTAAGCCTTGCTGAGGGGTCCTCAGCTTCAGTCAGGACAGAGAGGCTTGTAAAGCACTCCATTTTTGTTTATCAAGGTGTAAGTAACAGGAAATCATAGAATCATAGAATGCTTTGGGTTGGAAGGGATGTTTAGAGGTCATCTAGTCCAACCCCTCTGCAGTGAGCAGGGACATCTTCAACTAGATCAGGTTGCTCAGAGCCCCGTNATTTTCGTGGCCCTCTTCTGGACCCACTCCAACAGCTCCATGTCCTTCTTGTGCTGAGGGCTCCAGAGCTGGACGCAGTACCATCCATCTCTGTGTATGTGCATTTGGGCAGTATTCTTGTATGTGCAAAGTCTCACATTCTGAGCTTCTCAGTGTGATGTTTGTTTTCCTGCAAAGCATTTTACTGGGCTCTAAGAATTTTACTTAATCATTAACTGTCTTTGCAACTCATCAACTTCTTTCACAAACACTCCAGTGACCTTTTTTATTGTGCTAAATAGTAGGAAAGTTTTGTTTCTCAGGGAACAATTGTAAAAGAATACATCTTTCCTACGCTTGTTATCCTTTCAAAAAGCTATTTACTGATCAAGGCAATCAAGGTGGATTGATTAAGGGGTTTAGATTACTAATACTTAACTGTAACACTCAGTTCCAGCCACAGAAATTAAATCCAACTGAATCTGAGACTGCAGAATCAGGGCCTGATTTGTCAGGATTGTTTATATAAATTATAACCTTAATTATAGCCAAAAAGTTATCTATTAATAAGTACACAGGATGCATCCCACCATGACTGTGATCTACTGTTGGCAATTCTCACAGCCTGAATCACAGGTGTCTCAATACTTGGTGTTCCTCTGAAAACTGGAGTCCTGGCTTGAGAACTGCTTCCTTAGAAACAATGCACAAGTACTGCCTAGCATTTAGAGTTACCAGGTAAACATATAAACATGAACATAAAAAAGATTACAAATTAACCAAATTCAAAATTAAGAAAACAGTAGCATTTGATTTTAAAACCAACCTCAGTATTTTGCTGTTCTTTTTCCTTTGTGCTAGGAAATGAAAGAATCATTTGTCCTATTTTCAGCCTGCCTTAATCTGCCATTCCATAGGATTATGAAAAAGAACATCATTATAAATTGTAGCCTTGAAAATCATGCTTATCCAAGGTTAAATTTTCTACCCCATGTTCTAATAGTCAAGGACTTCCTACATCACCAAGAGTGTCGTCAGGAAATTTGGCACTTTCAAGCTAAAACAGACTTCAGAAACATCGAAGAAATTGAGACAAGGCTGAAAAAAGGCAGTTCTTCATATATTTGATCCCTATTGTTGTCAATTAAGATTTGATTAAGAAAGGAACAAACAACTCTGATATTTTAAACTTGTAACTGTCTGTTTCTTCCACTATCAAAGAAAGAAACCTAGGAACCCAGGGCACAATAGACAGTAAAAAGGAAAGAAAGTCTGTGTCTTCCTGTAGGTATATGTAAACAGATAGCAGGGTGAATACAACTACTCCTTTCTAAGTAAACATGCTTAATTGTAATTCAGATATGATCCCACATATGGCAAAATGTGAATTCATCAGTGGAAGGACAGCTTTTTGTACTGTGTAGCTGGGGAAGATTCAAATAGACTAATTGCACAGTCTATAATTCCCAGGGATTTGTAAGGGAAACAGATATCTAAGTAGTGAGAATTAAATTATCGCATTAAGAATTGCCACCTGGGTTCCTCTCTCATGTGATCAGAAAGGCTTCGGAAAAAAACAGGCTGCTTGACTCCTGGTTGGCAGATGCAAGACCTCTGACTTCATTTACAAAAACAAATACTCACATGAGCAAACACAAAACCAAAAACCCGCACCCATCCAGGACCTCTTTTCCAGTGCTTCTTATAGCTGCTCTTTGTCCATGGGTCTTATGTGACAAAGAACAACAGCCAACACACATACAATCCATTGCTTGCTCTGAAAAACACTGGTTTTGATCTATCTTTTGGTACAACATGGGTTTATATAAAGATAACAAAGCAAACCAAATGCATCCTTTGGAATCACTTTGATTTCCAGTCCTGGCATCCAATAGTTTTTGTATTATCATTCATATCTCTTATCATACTGACACTTAGAGAAGGGAAAGTAACTCAGTGCTTATGCTGCTGGGTCCTGTGTGCCTGTACAAACGTCACCAGGATGTCAGATAAGCTGCAAGCCACAGGATCGTGCAGAGAAGGAGAGGAAATCAGGAGAGAGAGGTGCCAATCTTTTTTCCAGTGTTCATGTGATTGCCTCTGCAATTCTTCTGGGAGAGAAGTTACTCAAAAGGATTTTCTTTTTTAGCACTACATTGGTGAAGCTTTCTTAAAAAAAAACAAAACTCTCTTTGGAGAACTGAGAAAAGATAGGGATTTTTTGACAAGAAACACTAATTTTGTTTAAAATGATGAAGTAATGTCCAAAGCTGAAATGTGCAGACAGAACTGGTTGGCTTCTGGGGAGGATGGGGAGGATAAATGAGACAGAGATGGGGATAGGTGATGTTAAGAGTGTGGCCCTGATTNTAAGAAAACTGAACAGCTGTAAGATGTAGCATACCTTGAAGTTACAACTTGTATCATACGTCACATGGCTGTTGCTACATTTACTAAAGTATTTAAAATCATTTGCTGTGAAAAGGAATAAGGATCCCCAATAGCTTCAAAAAGCCTTTGAAAAACTTTCAAAAAGTAAACAGCCATAAATAAGCCATCCAAAATTGGTAGGCATTTAAAAATCACTCTGGTATTAATGTATAATGTATTTAAGAAAGATCCCTAGATTCAAATGGTTTAAAGACCAAGAATTTATGCTTCAGGTGTTTTTACTGAGGTAGTTATTTCCAAGGCATCTATCAATGGAAAATAATTTTAAACAAGACATTACAGCAGTGCTAAAAACACTATTCAAAATGTAGTTTTTAAGAATATAGAATGACAACACCTGTGTGATGAGTTTTTCTGTACTAAGCCACTGTTCCAAGGAAGTTTAAAAAGTAGTCACCTGATAACTCACATAGGCTTGTAATCAAATAAATCTCTAGGATTTCTTCCTAATACTATCATAAATGTTTCTGAATTTTATTATTAATTATCTTTAAGCATACTTAGTGAAATGAATTCACCAAAAAGCCCTCAAAAATATCCATGTTTCACAATCTTATGTTCTAAAACTAATTTCAGTGCTGTTAAATCTCATTAAATTATCACAAGTCTCATAATTATTTTTTTGTTTTTTTCTCTTTAGCGCACAAACTTCTTTAGGCATAAGAATAGGTAAAGGATAAGCCTGTAAAGTAAATATTACATCAGACCCAAGGGACCCACAAGCACTTCCAAGTTCCCACATTCAGGAAGCACAGCCCAGGTTCAGCCTGCATCAGGGTGAGACCTGAGGACCAACCATTCCTCTCCCACCCACTCAAGACCCAGTCCTAGTCTCAAGTCCAAGGACTCTGTTTGTCTTATTCAATGTTTCTTCATGCTTTTGAAGACAAGGTAGTCTTGACACATGCATCATTACTTTTAATGATGCATTAAACCTCAGAAAAGTTTTAACAGTCATCCCACACACAAAGGAAGATGTCTGAAATCAGGTTTTCAGAGAAGATGGCTGTCCTAGGTCAGATATGTAAAATATCTTGGGGAGCTGCAGAGACTTTAAGCCAATACCTAGTAGATAAAAGTTATACCGTATCTAGCGAAGTGTTTACTCTAGCACAGACTTTTAAAGCTTACTTTAGAGTACTATTAATCTATCCTGGTGAAATAGAGCTAGTTCCTCTGTAGTCAGGTTCATGGCTATTGATATAAATTTCTTAATTTCCAAAGGCAAGTTAGGCTCTCAAGAACAGAAGATAAAAAAAATGTGTATCTGAGGACATATGCTATATCACCCAGGAACAGATTTAATTCATGCCTCTCTGAATTCTTCAAAATGTTTCTTGCACTTAAATGTACTGTAACAGCTAACAAATGCTCATTCAGCTAAATGAAAATCCAACGTCCTCAGCCAACACAGACAAGGTCAGATGAAAGACAGAAGCTCTGCTGAATAAGTAATGATGAAAGTTCATGTGCCGAGAATGACAACTGATAAAACCACTGAGGAACAAAGAGAGACGCTTACTGAGCGCAGCTCCTGGTTACTTGTGTAGGCAGTGGGGAACGTTCTGCTTTGTAGGCATGCCCATACGGTGCAATGTAGCACCATGAATAAGCACCAAAACAAAACAGAAAGAGCAAGGACTCTGTTGCATTAGGACTATGCTGAATCCAGGCTAATTAGTCTTGTTATTCAGCAGAGCTAATTTACTCTGGAAGAGCACTAAATTCCTCCTGGACCCCAGGCGGGGCCTTTGCAGCGCACTGGACAGCCCATGGCACCACCCGGACATGCCAGCTCACACAGACCTGGCTCAGGGATCCCTTACAGGAACACAGCCCACAGCCCTCTCTTGTAATACAGCAGAGCTTTTACAAATCATTCTGTTGACACCACTTTGCAGCCCTGAAGGTACAGGATAGACAAGATACAGGATGATATCCTGCAGAGAGAAGCTCTGGCCTCGCTAAAGGGAGAGGTGAACTTCCCGCCGACTTGAAGAGGGCCAGAATTTCCCTTTGCTTGTAGTGAGTCCCAATCTGTTCAACTCTTTTATAGTCATAAGACTTCACCTCTGAGTTCACGCCAGCTGGAATTTTTTGCTTAATGTGTATGGATCATCTCAGCCACGTCTGAAATGCTCTGACCCTCGGGGTTGAGAGGCTACGACATCCATTTCATTCTTGCAACATCTCAAGGCTGTTTTTCAAACAGGAAAGAATAGGAAAATTCTTCAGAAGCAGCTGCAAGTAAAAGGTAGATGAGGAGAATGTAAATGTGGCCCTGGCTGAAATATAGCTGGGGCAGTTCAAGTTGGCATCTGTATACTTCAAAAAAGTGCCAGAGCAACCACAAATGGCGGTGCTCTTTATTTTGCTTCCTTGAACTTTGAACATCCATCAGCAAAGTATAATTTGTACCGCTACTCTTTCATTTTCTCTCTGTATTATATATTTATATATATTACCTTATAGTGCTGACGGACAGAATCAGGGCTTTGTATTTCCTCTCTTTTTAAAGTATTGCTTTTTTTCATGATTATGGAATAGTTAAAAGTCCACAAGTCAGCAGTACTTCATTTCCTCCTCTTCTTGCCTTATTGTATGTTTGCATGCTTCAACTGCCAAAGTATATTTAGCTCTCCCAGTCTATCCGTGTTCTTTTTTCTCGTCAGTATTTTTTTTGTGTAAGCTCTTTCATGAATCTTCCCTTGAGCCATAAATTTTAATCTTTTCTACAGTTTAAAATTGCACTGGAAGGGCCAGTCTTTCTACGTGTACTGCTTAGCACCAGCACATCCTCCAGTTTCTTCTAACTCCTTCCCTGATGTCAGAGAGCTCTGCTGACCTCCCATTTCATCTTTAACAAATAATTACTCCAGCAGACACTTATTTAATCCTCCCACACAAAGATTTTTGCTACGCTGTTTACTTTCTCTGTAAACTCACAGAGTGGGGGGAAAGCAACTTAGCCTTGCTGGTATAAAGAACATTTCTGATAACGCAAAAAATGGTCTTTGAGGTGTGGGTGCTGGTGCCAGGAGACAAAGTTATGATAAATAAAAGCATAGAAGATTGAAACGTTATTTAATGTGATTATCTAAGCTTGTATTCTTACAGCTGCATGCAATATAGAGTGAAGGAGGAGTTTATCAGAGACCACAATGGCTTATGAATCCTATTTACCAAATAAAAACAATGTAGTCAAAGCTGAGACCACATGCAGAATCTGACTTTCCACACACATCACCCAGGTGTGGGATTCTTTTTTTTCCTTTTGCCAGAAGTCAGCTGTCAATAGCATCACTGTCTATGCCTTCTGTGCCTCGGTGAGAGCTGTTCTCAAGCAGGCTGTGAGATAATCCACAAGCGAGAGACTAACCCCCATCAGTGGGTAGTTGCTTCATGGTACAGCATTCAGAAATGTTTGGCATTCGTAACGCCATGCTGTGATTGAAAATTCAGTTTCTTGTTACCCCTTAGAGGGCTCATATGTATGCCAGCTGTGCTCACTTGAGACTTACGGATACAACCAGAAAAATAAACATTTGAGTAATAATGGAAATTTGCCAAGGTGGATTTAAAACAAGATTTCAATGGCATTTTCAAAATATCTGATATTTCCTACACTAGAAAGTACACAGTCAGGTGCTCCACTTTTTTTTAAGGAGTGGGAGAGTCAAATCCATCCAGTTGCTTCAGCCAAAGATACTAGAGTAAAATGGACAAAATTTAAAAGAAAAATTTCGCATCTATGAATCAAAACATCCCAATTTCCTTTTACTTAGGGTCTTTGTACAAGTAAATCTGCATTTAATCATGAGAAATGAATTCATGCCATCAAAATTTTTTTTAAAAATTAGTCAAAAAATGTGATGATGTTTTTTCAGTGGTTTGATTTGTCTAGTAGCCTGAAAAATTAAAACTTGTTAAAATAAAACTGAGCTCAAATATTAAGAAAACCAATTTCATATCAAATTAATATTTTCTTAATATACTTAATGAAAATGTCATAATATTCATTAGAAATGTTTGCAGTCTAAAAATAAAGAACACCCAAATATCTACTTTGTTTTATGTTAGTTTACTTTCTGCCTTAGTAGCGTAACTGCAGAACACAACAGCAAAAGCTCTTACAATGCCATATCTGGAAGAGTTATCAGGTACACTAATTTGACTAACATCTCCCTGGGTACTTAGTCTTTACTTAGAGATTTTTTTCTTTGTACTTCTCATGTGTTTATAAATTTAATAGGTAGTCTCTCAAAGCAAAATTGGTCCATAGCTGTTATAAAGCTGTCTGGGCTGTGCATTCATTCTACAAATTGCCATAATCCCTTCTGCTGTCCCTACTATGCTTAGAAAAGCCTTTGATTCATGAGGAACGTTTCATACAGTAAACGTTAATGAAATGGAAAATGGAATGATCCCAACCAGTTAAAAATGTCTTTTGACTGTACATTACAAAGAAGATGCATAAGCAACACTGAACAAAACAGCTGACCTATTATTTAAAAAACTGATCATAGCATCTTAAACACAAGTCCACGATCCATCTCAGCATTATACCTCAGTAAAGTGCCAGCGGCTGATTTTAATATTGATAATTTACTGTACATTCTTATCCTATTTCCTAAAAAAAAAAAAAAGAAAGAAATATGGACTAGCTATTTTGGTTTCTGAAAAAGAAACCAACACATTCATATGAAAAACCTGTTCATTTATCCTCTACATTCGTCTGTCACTTCCCTCTCATCTACACAGATATAATTCATTTCACTATAGAATTGCCTATTTTATGATGGTCTAGAAAATTTGCTTGGGTTTTTTGTTCCTGCAATCTATCTTGAGGAAATATAATTGCACCTCTATTTGAAACATCAGGTTTACCTCATCTAAAGCTCTTCACTGCCCATCCAGCTGGCCTTAAAACACTTTTCAATGCTGTAACTAGAGATGAACAAAACAAGAATCAAAGTGATAAGAGTTAGTGACATGAGCTCTACTTATGGAGTACCCAAGCCAGGTCCAGATCTAGATTTCTTCAGATAAGGGGGAATATCTCATAGGGGGGACCCCCCATATGAGGTCAAGTCCAACAGTTAAGCTTAGTCCATTCATAATGACTGGTTATCCTGCAACACTTAGTACTACCAAGAAATTACGTCCTTAACAGCATACGACATCTTTTCCATTAAGTTCATAGGGTATAATCTAGATCTTTGGTTGAATAAATCAAATGGCACGCGTTAGATGTGTTATACAGTAACTTTTCGCACTGCATCAAAACATACACCAAAAAACAGGCTGCTTTGATGCCACATACGACTGCAAGTAATAAGGTTCTGAAAGCAATTCATTGAAAAATAAGTGTCTCACTTACCAGGCAGGCATGAGTTATTTTGCTGTGTGTAACCCTTGTGTTCAGACAATGCATTTAGGAAACATGAGTTATCTCTCTATAATCTTCTCTGCCCTAAAGTATTGTCGATGGTCATCACAGCGTTGTAAGTGTGCCCGTGAAACACCGCAATTGGGAGTTTCTCCACCAATCAAAGCACAGAAACAGCAGCTGAACACATTGTTATAATTTCCTAATGGTAAAACAGTATTACTATTATTTACTTTGGAGACTTCCCCCAGCCAGGCCAGAGCAAAGAAGTGTAGAGAGGCATCATAAGTGATAGTCTTGAAGCAAAAAAAGAATAAGTGACATGCTCCAAATAATCAGCTCTTTCAAATTCCAGTTTTAATTGCAAGATTACCCTACCCGTCTCGTTTCCAAGTGTGTTTCTCCCAGGGTAATTTTATCTATATCTGTGGCTCTGGATAGTGCTGATGCAGAAAGTTCACTTCTGGAATGGAGAAGTAACACCAAGTCCTGGCGTATCATCTGTGGCCTGTCTACTGAGGAAGCTCTCAGGTTTGGAGTATTTCAGCAGTGCACGTTGACCTTTGAGGAACCAATGTCAATGACTTAAATCATTTGCAAAGCTCTGGGTTATGGATAAAAGGGAATGCAAGAAGTTCCAGTCAGATTTTGTTGAATTTAAATTCTGGTGGAACATCTGGCCTACGTTTTTAGTTCTGGAGGTTTACCCTTCATCTTGTCTGAAGGTTTACACAGTATTGTCAGTGCTACATGCATGACAGCTGTGAGTCAGATCTCTGAAAATAATGAAAAAAGCTTTAATATCAGGAGGATTTTTGTTCAGAAAAACTGCTTACAAATACTAATCGTAGCTTGTAAGCCTCTAGGATGACCACAGGTCATGTTTTTCAGCTTTTTTCCCTGCAATCACAAGAGACAGAAATGTACTTTGTATGTATAAAGGTGACCTTCCTACCCAGTCCTATGAATCTAGTAGCTGCAGCTTTAAATGGAATATCAAATACAGAACTTTCTGTAGAAAATTAAAAAATAATCAGTACCAGCTGAGTACAAAATCTTTATATGTCGATATCAACTGTATTTATGAGGACACTATGAGTTATTTATTTTACCAGTGTTTTTTCATTAGGTAGCGCCTGGAGGCTAACTGAGATGAGTTTCCATTGTATTATACAGAGTAATGTAAGAGTTCAGAAGCAACAGAGAGTTGTGAAAGGAGAGGTTTTCTTGTGTTTCAGTCAATGGCTGACAATACTCCAAACTGAAGTTCTGCTACCACCTTGGGATGGTTTTCTATTTTTTCCTTGCATGCCTCCATAACGCAAGGTAAATCTCCATTTACTTTATGTCATGCTGAAAAAATCTTGTGGGCAAAAGAGAATGCACCACACATGCACATTCAAAATTTATTGCTACTCCAGCTAATCCACATTGCCTAATTAACACAGAAAAGCTTCATTAATAATGCAGAAAAAATTGCTATAGAAATAAAATAGCATTTCCTACTACATACCCCTTTTCTCTGCTGCGTGCTTACTCTTCCCATGTCCCCTTGGTTCCTAAGGTCAATGGTGTCAGGCTTTCTTGAGAGGATCTCGGGGGGGGGGGGTATTGGAGTGTTGTGTGTACAGCAACCATCAGCATCCTCAGTCCTTCACTGGGAGGAGTCTGATGTTCATGATGGGGATCCCAAAAATGCACTTGAAGTTATCTTTTTATGCTTTTTATCACAGCCTGCTTCTTTCTCATTGCATCCCAGCTGAAGTTTGAAAGATGCCCCCCCAGCCCTGTAACCCCAGGGGGCTGTTGTTTGTCACACGCTGCTTCCCTAGGGCTCTTTGGCCTTTACCGCACACGGTTTCCCATTGTTCAGGCTAAAACAGGTCAGGCAGCAGTCACTGACCACTGCACAACTGTTAAACCAAGCTACAACCACCTCAGGCCCAGGCAGAGACAAGCGCTGGGTCCCTGCACTGCCAGGTCAGTGCAAAGCCTGGTGTTTTATCCTGGTAACAGCAAAAATCATATTTACCGGGCTGGCACAACTAACTCATGTCTTTGTATTAGTCATGTTTAGGCCTATTTTATCTTCTCATTTTTCTTGATTCCTTTCACTTTATTATGATTTTAAATGGACTTGAGCTTTCTAAACAAACAAAACTGCAGGGAAGGAAAATAAATCCGTAATAAAGAACTCTGTTGTTTGCAGGTGAATGAAAGGACTGAACCAGCTAAGGAATGGGTAAGAAAAACGAACAAACAAATATTCTTCTGATGATATTTCAAGTTCAAAAAGCTACATGTACTATAGAAAAAAACCAAACCCATGATTTTCTATTGCCGTTGTTGATCACAGGCAGCAGCTGGAAGGAAGACTGTCCAGTCCACCTCCCGTGAGCAAGGCAGGGCCAGTTACGCCCAGGTGTAACCTAGCCCTAAGTAATTCCAGTGATAGAAGTTCCACAATATCCTCTACTGTCCCCTACCCACTGCTTCACTCTCTCTACCCCAGACAGTTTTTCTCAGCATTCTTCTTGCTGTAACTTAAGACCATTAGTTCTTCTTTAATCCACAAATATCTCTAAATCTTTGGTTTGTTTACCTCATCAGTTCACTGATGCACATAAAGAAGCTCTCTCTCCTCCTGCCTGACTGGTGTAAGCTTTACTAAGATCAATGACCACTTTGAGAAGGTAGAGTTGTAGTAGAACAGCAAGATATTATTTACCCTTCTGCTTCTCGAGAACCTGTAGTACCTGGGAGATCATTGTGTATGGTCCCCTTTGGTTGTGTCCAGAGCAAATGCTGGAGACTAACTATTCAGATTTTCATATCTGCCCAATCCTGAGCAATTTGTCCATTTCAGACAATCTCACTACAGCTTTTTCCAGACAAGAAAATCTGATGGAGGAATTCTTAACAACTAGTCATATTTTTGGTAGTTAAGAACCAGTCATATGTTAAAGCCTAAATCTGCTTTAAGATTACAACATGCAGTAATGTGTGAGGGCCAGGCTTACACATAGCTCCCCAAGCTGGTTTCCCCCAGCTCCTGATTCAGGGCCAGACAACTGCACCGTACCCAAGCTGGCCTCGAGCCAAGCCCCCCAGAGTGAGCAGGTGTGCTCGGGGCCTTGGCAGTAGCTTTCAATGGTTTTGATGCATACTTATTAAAATGTGAAATACCATAGGGTTCCATAGGCAGGGAGCTGTGGGCAAATAGCACTTGCTTAGCTTGATTGTGTCAGCCTTCACGTTCTAATCTCTCTTAATGTCCCTGTGCCGCACAGAAAAGTGGAGCTAAACATATCCACTGTCTTTGAACTCTCTGAGTTCTACAAATGAAGATGCTAATTTAATTATTTACTGTTATTTATCAGATATAGGAATGAAAATATCATTTTGAGATTTACTAATCATACTTACTCTTATCAAAGCTATACAAGTTCCTTTTCTCACCATAGCTATTAAACACAAGTTAGAGCAAAAGTGCCACCTAGTGACAAAACCACTGAAAGTTATTTTAGAATACATGAAAACACTTCTTTTTTTCCCTGAAATTTTAGCTGAACATGCAGTGAATATTAAAGAAATCAGAAGCTTACTGAGATCTATACAAACCTTTCCGTAGATAAGCAGGATATGTTTACTGGAAAGAAATATACAACCTCTTTATTCCATTTCTTTTTCATGTTTATAGTTATTTCAGTGCTCCCACCAGCCTATTCTGCCCATCTTGAAGTTTTGGACTCTTGAAAGTCCAAAGTTTTGGATTATGTGGACTCATCCAATATGAACCATGTAAATTTTTTGTTAACTGTTTATTAACTGTTCACTACAGTTCTTCCAACAAAAGAGTTCAGAAAAGTAGCTGCATTCAGTGATTGCCCACAAGTTTATCGCTTCATCTGCCAAAACAGCCAAATCCCAGGAAGCCCAGAAGAGAGAAGCAGCTCTAAAGCTGACATACTTACATACTGACATACTTACATACTGACATACTTACATACTGACATACTTACATACTGACATACTTACATACTGACATACAGAAGTCCTTCTCCTTCTACACCTTCCCCCTGCCCTCCCACCATGGGATGTCACTGCTCCTCCCTCCTCCCCCAGTCACACTGGGTCTTCTGTTGAGTATGTCTTGTTCCCTACTCAATGTGTTGGGCACCAGTTCAAAACTAAAATACTCATGCTTAAAGTTCTTAAACAGTGAACCACGCACAGGGCAAGGGAATCGCAATGCAAAAACACAAAAGCTTCAGGAGTGCTATACATGGTGTTTCCATAAGAAGCACCTTTCCATAAGCGGCACTCAGACAACAGGAATGATTGAAAAAGTGATGCTGTACAAGGGACATGCAATGCAATAAACCTCAGGGAGGCCCATTAACACTCCAGAATAGTAATTTCTCCAGATCTCCTATGACAATTAAAATCAGACCATTATTCACATCACCATACGTGACCTTTGGGGGCAAAAATGAGTAAAGAGATAATCAGGAGACAAAATATACCAGATGGTAAGATCAGTGGAGAAAGATGTGGTGGTACACACACAGTTTGGGCCACTATACACATGCAGAGCAGCAAATCATAGCACAGACGTGCGTGGCAATAAGCTCAGGCCTGGGTGCAGCACAGCCATGTTAGGGCAGCACTGCACTTCAGCTGACCCTACAACTTCCTAGAACACAAAGAGCTAATTAGCCCGTTTCTGCACTATACCTCATTAATCTTCAGGTCCTGGTGTATGGTTGCATGGACTTGGAAGGGATGTCTAGGTGCTCCATCATGTTTTCAGTTCCAGGTGCCTGGATGAGTACTTACTGTTTGGGCTGGTCTTTCTTCATCTTGCACTGATTCTTGTTTTGTTTGTTCCAACTCTTCTCTCAATCGCTTCAGCTTTAGCTCCTATCAGCTCCTTTTAATCTCTTCTTGCATGTCCTATACATATATGCCTCTTCCTTCAGTGTCATCATCACCCCTTCCTGGTCTTTGCAAACAAACCAGCTAGCAAAAATGTAAGAACTGACTCAACGTTGGCTAACATCGCATTGTGATATGAAGAGAGTGTCAAATGTATGAAGAGCAAATGCAGGAAATTAAAAAACCCAACAACAACAAAAACCCAACCTCCCCCCTCCCATTTTCCATTTCCATGGTGTGTAGCACAAGAAGTACTAGAATTAAACTGCAGGGAAGATTAGTTAAGTCAGTGACAAGGAAAAACTCTGTAGTGGTAAAGATCGTTGAGCACTGAAATAGCTTGTACAAGGTGACTTTAGAACCTCTGTTGCTAGAGGCTAGAGAAACTCTAGTCATGAATGATATAGGGGTTTTTGATTGTGCATGAGGGCAGGATGGTGCACTAGTTAATCTCTAAAGACCTTCTCCAGATCTCTTTTCTAGGATCCTATGAAAATTAAGAAACATTAAGAAGATGCAAAACAACTGTTTTACATCTCCACTGCATAACTCTCATGAAAAAAAATTCTTGTACTCCACAGTAACTCTAATACATCTATATGTATCTATAATATGATTTATGACACAAAGACCACAGGAAAAACAATTAATTTTCTATTCCAGGAAATGCTTGACTATAAATATGTAATATTTCACATCTACAATTATTGTTCAAAGAGGCAAATTAATGTTGCCCTCTATTTGAAGTGGAAGTGCATTTTTAATAAATTACAATGCAGATATTTCATAAACAAAATGAGCTAGCAATGATTTTCCAAAGAATCCTCCATACATACTGGAAATTAGACAGAGAATAAGAATCCACATTTTAATTTAACTGAGTGAGTTCTCCTACTATGAAGACCGCCACCATAAATTATTTTCATGCCATCCAGTTATTTTTCAGCATCTGAGATGCATTTTTAATCACAGCAGAATAATAATTTTTCACAGAACAAATAAAACTCATACTAAAAGCTTATACCAAATTGTTGCCTTTCTCTCTGCTAGGGAAGCAGAGGAAATGGGCATACTTGGTGATCTCTGTACATCTTCACTGTAAGAATTTTTAATTCTCCCAGGCAGAAGAAATGAGAGGCTTCATGTCTCCTTGTTCCCAGATCAGGTCACTTTCAAGAAGACAAACTTCAGCCTCAGACATTAGGCAAAACATCAGCAGTGGTAGGAAACACACTGCATCACCAGTTTAATGGGAAGCTGGTTTTGCTTGGTTTACAATTCTATTAAAATGACTATAGAGAAGGCTATTACAAGTTAAAGAGTCCACTTGAGCAGCACCACGGTATGCCTTACTTTATGATGAACCAATTGCTCTCAAGACTACCACAGCACATACAAAGTGTTTCATCTGTGCCTAAATGAGACTGTAAATTTCTGGGATCAGGGGCCTTATTTGTACAAAAACTCAGGACAGACTAATGCTGTCATTCAATACATCAACAGTGGTGTTTGCCCCTTGCAAGATTTCTGCCTATCTAATGTAAGCAAGATTATAAGCTTAATTGATTTTCAGTGTAACTAAAGAGCTGAATATAAGACACAGCCAGAGACACTTGCCATTAATCAAAATAACAGCTAAAGCACTGATATTTATGTTCTGTACCAGCATAAACAGAGGCAGATTTAAAGTACAAGGCCAGGCTTTTCTTTAGTGAGATTGAGATAGGTTTTGTGCTTGTTGGTCTTTAAACATTATTTTTCCCCAGGGAGGTAGAGGAGAGGGGAGAATAAGTAAAGGTCATAAACTGCCTCTCATTTAGTGGAAGCTACCTATTGATACCAGAAAGCCTAAGCAACATAATGCTCAATAACACCTATGTGTTTCTATCTATGAGTCTAAAGGTCTCAGTGAATTACATATGATGTTGGTCTATAAATCCACAGAAAGGTTAGACGTTCCCTCATGCAGTTCTTCTTAAATGACGTCATAAGGACTTCGTATAGCTACCAGGAATTCCTGCATTCTCCACATAATACCTCTTCCTGTTACTCACTTTTAGCTATCACAAATTTGTTATGGATGAACAGACAACTAATGCAAAACTTCACTGCATTATATCTGCTCTTGTTGAAAATATATTGCAATAAGATACTTTATCTGCTCCAACAGCTGCTCATGAAGGCTGTATGCAGTCACTGAGATCCCTTATCCTTTCCACAGGAACAGCTAAGTTTCCTTTGGCATATTGCTGTCACCAGGTATACCTCTAAGAAACAAAACATGGAGCTCCAGAGGTCTACAGAGCACTGCCGAGCTGCCATTCCTCTTCATTAATCCAGTAGCCACAACCTGGAAAGCTGTAGCAGAAAACAAAACTAAAAAAAGCCCACCCCCCCCCCCCACCCCCCACCCCAAAAAAAGCCAAAAAAAAAAAGAAAAGCATATGCATTTTGTGTGCATTTGAAAAATAAGCTGATGACAGCATTATTATGAGAAAGCATTAAAGGTTATCAGCTTGACATTGCATATGCTCTTTAGCAAATACACAGCTTGAGTATTGGCAGATGGGTATTTCGGATGGTCTCCTGATGATTCTTCGTTAGAGAGTTTCATTCTGGTTTCATACTGAAGCAATTCCTTCATTTCTTTAGCAGCTCTTTTCCAGCTGTCCTCATTCCTTCCCCATGAGGACAGAACCACATTTGAATGCCAGGAATCTTTCTTTTTTTTCTGTGTTTTCTATTTTTTTCCTACTCTTTCTCAGTCCCTTATTTAAGTCTCTAGGTTTTTGACAGCATGTCTGAGGTTTGCTGATATTTTAAACAAGTTGTGGATTAAACAGAGCATGAAAAGGACATCAGCCCCCACCTTTATCTCCTATTCTGCTTCTGCAGTGTTGGCAAAAAGTCCCAGCACAGTGATACGGCTTCCCTCTCCCCCTTGATCCAATCCCCTCACCGCATGCCAGACTTTGCCTCTGGCTCTCTGAGCATCTACAACCTGCATGGGGATTCCCAAAGCTGGAGACCATCAGCACTGTGCACCACCAGCGCAATGCAAGCCCCTGTCCCCAGGAGCCCACCATGGGGCAGAGGGAAGGCAGTGCCTTGCTTTCCCAAGATGTGCCTGCAGCACCACCATTCCCTCTCTCCTCCTCTTACATTTGGACTGTTTTCATCCCTGCTTTGAATTTTGATTTTTTTTAATAAACAAACAAACAAACAAAAAAAGACCAACAAAAAAAAAGCCAACCTTTGAATACAACTTTGGAATTTCAGGTGTGTTGACCGCGGTTGGCTTAGCACTGCACACCCTGAGAAGCACGCTGACCCCAGGGGCTCTTTGGACACTTAGGAACAGATACAACTGTTTGTAAACTTGTAGTTGTGGGACTACATTTTTCCTCAGTGTTATTTGTAAATAAAGCATCAAAAAATTAAATGCAGAAGTAATTTTTAGCAGCTTGATTGTTTTCTTCCATAAATTTGACATGTTTAAATTCTAATTTTCACGACCTTATTTACTTGTAAAGCCACTCTTGCCGTTTACCTCCACAACATACCCAGCGTGGGTGTGTGGCAATTATGAGTAGCACTCTAGAACATATTTTCAGCAATTAAGGTATTGTAGATGATTAGGAAACAAGCTCATGAAGCTTGGCAAAGGCAATGCCAAGTCCTGTGCCTTCCTTTCTGATTCAGGTGTGAAATGCTGCCTCTTACTATGAGAAACTAATAAATTTTTGACTGCTGTTTCTCACACTAGTGTTAATTTTGGCCACGAAACATATTTGCTACCTGACACAAAATAAGGAGAAAGGATAAAAGGAAAAAAGGACAAAAAATAAGGAGAAAGCTGTTTCTTTAACCAAGGAGAGCGAGGGATCTGGAAAATAAAAATATATTTTGCTAAAGACCAATGACATATGATGTCTCTAAAGGGGTGATTCTTTTCCTGGATATTCTGCTTCAAGGGAAGTAAACCCACATTTTCTGTGGAAAGTTTTGTGATAAGAACGGTATTAAAATTATGTAAGTGAAAGACACCAGTGTTACCATACTTGCAAAATTATTACTGAAGAACTTGCCGAGGCCTCTGGTTTTGCTTTCTCCATTAGTATTGCCACTTTTTTGGTTAATTCCCTAAGGAAACAAGGTTTATACAACTGTATAGGCTTCTCCCTGCCTCAGCTTCCCTTCCCCAAGTCCCTCAGTAAGTTTGTAACTGGTTGGCCCATTTTAACCAAATTCAGACAAGGGAGGGAAATCTCCACTGCTGTGTCCAAACCTCAGAAGTCAGAAGCAGTTCCCAGGTCCACACATGCCCTGCAACCTCATCCACTCCCATTTTATGCTAGCAAGGACAGAAGAAATCAGTGGTTCAGACATATTCTTTTTTTCTGGCAAATCAGTGACCACAGAGTTTATTTTTGTTACTGCTTTTTATTTAGTAATGGCAAAGTTCATTCATTCCTGCTTCTCTACTTTTTTAATCAAGTCTTTTACATTCCAGGCTAACAAGCAACACCACTGAAAAAACGCTAGTACGCTTCATCACATTGTTCCTAGGGTTATTATTCCACAACACCACTTTGAGCCAGTAGGTAACTCTGATGCTAGGTAGTTTTCTCTAGAATCCAGTCTGAATACTCAGCGACTTTTGTGTAGACACCTGGCTGCCTGGGGCGAGCGCACCCTTCGCCCCAGCTGGTGATGCCTACCAGATACCACACCTCCTCGTGCTTGCATGACAGCGGCCCTCCTGAATCTCCCTGTGTCATAGGAGAAAAAGACAGAGCACACAAGGAAGAGCTCTCATCAGTATTTCTCTCTCAAAGAAAGCCTTGATTAAAATCAGCATCATTCAGCATTAACACCAGCATAACTGCCTAGATTTCAATCACTTTTGCTTAAGGCTAATTAACAGAGTACTGAAGCAGGTTTTCTGTTTTTCTAGTAAATTGACTTCTAAATACTTTCCAGTCATTGCAAATAATTTCCACTTCCCATGAAGATTGAAAACTACTGGCACTTTTTTTTTTTTTAAATTTATCTACATACACTGTTTTAAAACCCAACAAAGACTACATGTGCAAGTGAGAAAAACAGTAAATTTGCCAGCGCTTTCTCGTACGACCTTGGCTTTAGTACGCAAACCTCAGTTCTCTATGTGGCTTATCTTGTTTGAGTGACTCTGTCCCCTTCAGGATAAAAGACCTCTCTGTTTTCCTTTCCTATTCCTAACTGATCCTTCTGAACATAAGGTTTTTTAGTGTAACTGTTATGAGTTGTTGAGACAATAGCAAGTGTGTTATTTCTATAAAACAGCATCTCAATGTTCTGGTACACTGTATCAGATAAAGAAAGCTTAATTGGCATAGAAGAAAAATTACTTCCCAGTTCCAAGTATTTTTATTCCTAATTACTCAACACTGATAAAAATGTTAACTGTTAAATGCTTAAAGTGAGAATACTGTATCTGGTAGAGAATTTAATCTTACTAATCAGACTATTTTCTTCTTGCATAAATTAACTCAGAATATTTAAATTCATGGAAGTGCATGAGTTTACACTCGAGAAGAGAATTTGGCTCACTGAACTCATGCTGTTGTTGCATTTTCAATTCTAATAACAAACAGAGCAGTCTGCTCAGGTTGTCTTTAGCCTTCCATTCCCCATGCATTTTAATAGCATTGCTAGCACCCTCCCTTCTGCTTTGTATACAGTGGATGCGTCAAAATAAGCTTTCATGTACTGTATTTCATGTCAAGAAATAAAAAGCATCACATAGGAAGTCTGCTTTTATTGGAGAAATTCTTTGAGATACTATACTTGCTCTCTTTGGATTTCTGATACTCTGAAGGAATACTGCCTTATTCCCTAAATGGACTTTATTTATATATATATACACATATAAATATATAGAGAGAGAGACATACACACAGTTTCTTATCCATGGAATCTTTCCCTAGACACTTCAATGTCACATAAGAAATGTTTTGCATATACCATGATTTTCAGTGCTTTTGACATGCAAAAGTGATAAGTTAATCAACAGCTGTATTGATAACCATATTTTTCTAATGGCAATTAAAAAATTATTATAGTAGTCAATTATATATTGGAACAAATAGTTGGAGTATATGACTATATACTACTTCTTTTCATTACCTTACATGCATCCCTTCCGCCTTCATCATAGCCAGCACAGATCACTTTGTCACCTATTCGGTGCTTCCGGTACCTTGCCTGGCATTCCTCTTTTGACATGAGGGGAACAGTAGCCTTCTGAAGAATATCTTCTACACGACCTATATAATAGGTGGTACGAACAGAGAAATGTTTGTTTCTAGCAAAACAAAAGTTAAAATTAAACTCTAGAAATCCCCATACAGTGATATTACAAAGTTGGAGGCCACTGCTTTTAGAGTGGTTTTAGATGTTCATGACACTGATTTTCTTTTTTTTGTGTTAGTAAACAATGTGAATTGCCTGCTAATTTGAATGTTTTATAACGCCATTTTATGACTCATGACTGGGCAAGCTTCAAAACTCCCTTGTGATTTGCAATGAATCATCATATGAGTATGGCTTCCAGGACATTGCCCTTGGAACCTGTCCTCCCATTAAGAGCATTGCTTTGTGTTATTAACAATTATTTCTTAGTAATGTTTCACAATAGGTTTGGAATCTCCCAGTTGCCAAATCTGTGCTGCTCCATGCCCTAGTAGTTTACAGGCTGGAGAAATTTGCACATAGAGTAAATAAGAGTATTTGAGAGCAGCCTTTTCTTAGAAGTTAACAGAAGAAATTAGCCTATACAATATGTGCCTAAATTTGTTAGATTTCGCATTGAACTCAAACCTTCAAATAGGAAGGTGTATAAAGGGAAGGACACTGTTTAAGTAGGTGTGTGTGTATATATATATATACACACACGCATATTACACATATAAAAATATAACTAAATAAATACATGTAAAAACAGACTTTGATAATTAACAGCTATTTGGCCTACCTCCATATAAAATCAGAGGAGTTCAAATGCCATCTACTATCAAAACACAAAAGTCATTGGCATTGTTTATAATCAACCTTCAGAATCATAAAAGAAACATACTTCAATCTCCAATTTCTAAAGTCATATGAATACAGTCATGTAAAAAAAAGATTTTTAAAAAGCGTGGATTATGTGCAGACTGTAATTCAAAATATCACAGTTCAGTGATAAGTCTGTCAGCTTTTTTCAGCTGGGAGCACAAAAAGGAATGTGCATTCCAGATATATACTGGGTTTTGCTAGTAGATTAAGCTAGAGTCCAAGGAAAAGCATTTGAGGGCTCTACAGGACATATTTAAGGTTGCATTCTTACATATTTCAAATTATTAAATCAAACAACTTATAAATCTAATTTTTGTGTCAGAGCACAGTTATTTAATGATAATTTCATATATCTTTCATATATGTTTTATGACGTCTTAATAGAAGTAGATTCTAATTAAGAATTACATTACAGTGCTGGCCAGATAGCAATAATGGTAGCCAAGAACATAATAGAATTTTCTTTTAAAGAAGAAGGGGGGGTGGGGGTCTTAAAAAAAAGGAGGGTGAGGTTTTTTTAACCACATGAATTTTGCAAATACAAGAACTCACTGTTTAAATATTTATCTGTACCTTTTTCTTTTCTGTAACCCCATCCAATTACCCAACAGGCAGTATAAAGTATGTTAGCATCTTCTTTTGATGGCAGGCAAATAGGTAGTTGAAGATCTAAAATATGATTGAAAATATTCATTTGACCAGTGGAGAGAACTACAACATTAAGTTTTTGTGGGCATCTACACAACCCCTGATGATAGCCTCCATGTTATGCTTTGTCCCTTACACTATATATCGTTCCAGTCATATAAGTAAAAGCCACCCATTTTCTTTTCAAAGCCAACAGAATGAGATTCTCCTCAAACCCCAGTAACTGCGTGTTAAAGGAAGCCAGCCCAGGTTGTCATGCACTGCAAAACCAATGCCAGCCCTGTGTCATCCTGCACATTTTCAGAATTCCTCTGAAATACACTACATACCAGTAAAATTCATAGGCTTATCAAGTTTCATTAAAGCAATGTCATATCCAGTCTGTGCGTATTTATACTGAGGGTGAACAATAATCTCTTCCACTTTGAAGAAGGGCGTATCCTCATTTATTTCTGATTGTTTTAAAATACCAGCATAAACACGCCAAATGTTGGGATTCTCAAGACTGAGGGAAAAAGACAAACAGTCAGTCTGTGGCAAAAGATTTGCACTGATTTAGAGTTTGTGTGCAGATGCCAACATCTTCCGTCACTCCTGAGTGTACAGCAAACAGCACTGAGGTCATTCTTTCCATTTTATTTTCACACTCTCAAAACTAAAAAAAGGTTCATTTGGTCCATCCCCTCCATTTCTCTTTCTTTCTGTTCCTCTCCCTATTACCTACTTTCATCCCCACATCAGTTTTCTCTCTCCTTTATCTTCAGACTCTCGTTGTCCTGGTCCTTCTTCATCCTCCTTCCCCTTCTGCCTTCTTTTATTTTCTCCTTTTTTCTTCTCCTATTTTTATTTTTTTTTTAATTTTCAAGGGCCTAATGCAAGTCCTGAAGTAGTAAATGAGATTCTTTCCTCTCATTCCAACACAACAGCTTTTCCAGTAATGAAAACAGGGTTGGGAATATAAATTCAAGTAGAGTCTATTCTGACACTTATTTGTTAGGAAAATTACACTAGCCATGTAAATATAAATTAGAAAGTGTAATGTCATAGACCTATATGAAAAGTTCCAGTTAATCTTTATGATTTCAACTTTACTTTGAGTAAGTTTAAGGGATATTTCATTGCGTATTCTACCATTAAGGCAACCTAGAAGTTTTGGTACATGCAATGAAGAAGATGCAAAACTTGTCTTGAATAAACTTTCCAAAAATTTTGAAGATTTTATATATGAATTCAGAAATATCAGTTAAGCTTAATAATTTCCAATTAACAAGGTCTATTTTTTTCATCTTTATTTTGCAAGCATATCTTCTCCCTTTGCCTCTTATAATACTGGTAACTTCTACACTGGACAGCAGGTAGAGAATGATATTTTATATATAGGGTTTTTTTGAGAGTTTAACCACTTTTATAAAGTTTGCCACTGGAGGCAAAATACTGGCAATACTATTCCACACAAAACCAATAATGGGTAACATACTACACTGCATGAGTAAAAATGCCTGATTTTAGACCATGTTGCTGGGTCAACATCCTCCTCTTTGAAGCATTTTTTCTTTCACCTGTCCCTTTTCTCCCATCAGACTGCGTTATGCCCTTACACTTTTCACTCTGTAAATGACAGGATAACCTGCTTTACAGGTGATGCCAATCTAACAAAGGAAATTAATCATCTGCATGACAATTAAATCAGCTCTTCAAAACACAAGCAATTTCATGACCCAAATCTGATGGTAATTTGATTAACAATACAGACTATATGCATCAGTGCAAATTAACAATGTCTTAGGTATTGTCTGCTTTAAATTTTTTTCTTACAGCTGAAATCTATATTAAAAATGGGGTATTAATTGACTGACTGATAGAATTTGGAAAAAAAAACCAAACTGTTAAAGGAAAATCAGGACAATTGGGATCTGGATGTTTCATGTAACGCAGAGATAGGTAGTTCAGGTACCAGAAGCAGCCTAATTGGACTCCCACAGAGATTTACTTTGTGTCCTGGTCAAATAAATTAACTTGTTGAGCACCCTGCCACTGAAGCTATCAGATTAGTACCATTTCTTAAGTGCCATGGAGAAATCTCTGAGATAAGTCATTTGAAGTTTATGAAGTGGAATAATCTAGCAACAGATTTTCCTTGATAGATGATACAGTATTACAGTAAGAAAAAGCTTATATCGCATGAGAATGTCTAAGTTTCTGTAGGTATCTGGTGTTTGCTTTAGAATTTCATCTTCTAGATGCACTAAAATAATTTAGCATCATTACAAAGGGACAAAGTATGGAGTTCCAGTTATGTTAAGGATATTAACTCTACCTTAGAAGTTCACCTTTTGGTTACATTAAAACAGTTTATTTTATTCTGGTCCTCATTTTTATTTTTCTGAAAGGTAGATCTCAACTCATCTCACATGCTGGATGAAATTTTTGGTTTTATTTATACATTTACATATAGGCCTCACCTCATGACGCAGTGAGCAGCTGTAAGAATCCACCGGTTGCTGATGATAGAGCCCCCACAGACGTGTCTCTGACGAGACAACTTCACGTGCAAGCTGACTTGCCACGGCCATTCACCAGGGGAAGAGTCTGTCCCTCCAATGATCCTAATAGTTCTTGCAGAATGCATACACACTACAGAAATAATTTAAAACTGTGCTTAAAGATCATTTCCACTCACCAATGAAAAATGAAGATGAGACTACTGCTGATCCCTGAATAGCGACCAATCTATTGCAAGGGTGATACGTGATACATTCTAACCCCTTTATGATTGTAAAGTTTTTTAAAACCAAGTTCACAGTGCTACTGTTGGTGTTTACAATGTGCAGACCTGGCCGACCACTTTTTCAGAACACTCTTTAACTTCACAAGGCATCCCATTGGGACAATGCAAACAATCCAATGTAACCAATTTAAAAAAAAAAAAAAAAAAAAAAAAGAGGTTTTGGCTTCCTGTACTGAAAACAGTTAAGCACTCTCTCTTTTACATTAAAGAAGTTTTACTTACCAGTACTGGCTTTTTTTTTACATAATCTTAGTGAGTATCCAGAGATCCTTCCTGGCCCATGTACTATTTCCACTGGAGATCCATTCGAGGACATTCTTAGGTGACACTCACACTTTCTGCCAATGAATTAATGCAAAGATTCAGTCTGTACTTTTTTTTTGTGGAGAACACATACATTACCCCCTCACCAAGTCTGCAGAATGATTATTTCAGCAATCTTCGAACATTTTAAAAAAATATATCTCACCTTTCCTCATTGCATGCATCTTGAAGGGGAAAGTAAGTAAAAAATTGGCAGCGGATCACGTCTGTGCAAACCTGCTGACAGGCTCTGTGTCCTTTAGTGTAAGTGACATTGAGTTCATCTCCCAAAAAATTCATATGCATGTAAGTGCGAGAATTGCAGGCTGTAAGAATGAGTGCATTCCAAGCATCAGAAAGTCTATTAATTTGATTAATTCAAAATTAGTGTTTTTATTGTACTGTATTGTTTACCAGGAAAGGATCTTCTGCAATTTAGGAGGCCAAAGCCTGATACAGCATTTTCTCGTGATGTAAGTGCCTCTGGTATCCCACTTGTTGATGTCTTCAGAAGGCAAAGATTTCTAAAATGAAAAATTTTTTACAATAACTAAATCTGTTCTCACATCCTAAAATGGATTATTTAGGTACTGGTAAGGGAAGGTTCTTTCTTAAATGTGTTTTTTCTCCCAAGACTCTATCTCTAAAAGTATTTCATATGAAAATGCATTCACTATGTTCACTAGTTCACACTAAATTGAGGAGGCTTTTGTAGCTTTGTGAAATGGCATATGACTGTACTACTAAAGGCTGTACAGTATTTATATATACGTAGAAGAGGTGACTTTAGATGATATATGCCATCTCAGCTTTGCTTCTCCCTGAAATTCCTTTGAAATTTTATTCTTCTGTTTTGTGTGGAATGTAGATTCTTAACTATTCTCACTACTAAGTATGAAAGAAGG
This sequence comes from Balaeniceps rex, assembly GCA_013401315.1. Classification (NCBI taxonomy): domain Eukaryota; kingdom Metazoa; phylum Chordata; class Aves; order Pelecaniformes; family Balaenicipitidae; genus Balaeniceps; species Balaeniceps rex. The sequence goes on from VYZW01054963.1 coordinate 29,641, forward strand.
AAGCTCAGTTGAAACATTTTTAAACCTGTTAACTTTATCAAAAGTCTTTTCAAGTAAATAACTTAATACTCTTAGGAAATCAGATGACTCTCTTGATAATTTCATTAAATTCAGCTTTAAGTCATTAAAGCAATCTGGAGGCTCACTGTCTCTTTGATGTGTATAACTCTTTTCAGATTAACACCAGATATGCAATACAAAACCCCTGATCACACTGGAGAACAGATGAAATGCCCACAGGAAATTATAAACTTATGAATACAAAACATAAAAAGCTGTGCTTTACTGAAAATAAGCTTTCAACAAAAATTTCCGTAAGTATAAGAAAATAGTTAAAAAATAGTTAAAAAAAGACTGTGCTTTTTTTTAAAAAAAAAAAAAAAATCTACTTAGAGAATTAAAGTTAGTTGTCATATTCACCTTTCGGATTCTATTTGCCATGCCCTGGTAAAGAATGTAAAGAACAAGCATTTTGGAAAATATGTACAAGTAGTTTGGCAGACAGAGATATCGGGAGTGAAAAAACTTGTAATATTCATTCCTGAAAATTCTTGATCTTCAAAAATGTCCATTTGACAATCTGTATAAAACAAGAACAAAATATCAAAATTCCAAATATTTTATTATGTCATCAGAATATTAACATTTACAGATTATTCATTTCTATCCTTATTCACATTTTCCTTCTTTTGTGACTGATAAACTGGAAAGATAACACCACATTTTAACCAAAAACTATTTCTCAAGAACATTTTTGAGTGTGTAAACTCATAGAGAGGACTACTGAGCAGAGCTAAGGTTCATATAGAGAAGAGAAATGACATGTTAGGATACAGATTTGTTAATCTAATAGGGAAGGCTTTAAATTAGGAACAGAGGAGATCAGTGTACAAATCCACAGTTAGGAATAAATCATGGTAATCTAGGCAAAGCCTAAAATAGTTAAGGTAATGGGTGTATCTAAGAGGGTCACGGGAAGACTAGAAGAAAAATAATAGCATGATCCTCTTAACACTTTATTAAACACTATCTGAAAAGTAGGCAGAATAAGCAGGAGAATGTGCAGTCTGCCCTCTGACAGGACCAAAATAACATAACAGAGCCTTGGCAGGATAATTCACACAACCAGACTATGGATATAGAAGTTACAGGAAGCAGTAGCATGTTTAGAAAGAGAAGAATTAGTTGCCTTCTCCAAAGATATACTTGAAGTCCTAGTTAAAATCCCAGTGCAACAATAAGGGAAAAGCAATGGATGTCATCTATCTGGACTTCCAAAAAGCCTTTGACATGGTCCCCCACAACATCCTTCTCTCTAAATTGGGGAGATATGGATTTGATGGGTGGACTGTTCAGTGGATAAGGAACTGGTTGGATGGTCGCAATCAGAGGGTAGTGGTCAACGACTAAATGTCCAAATGGAGACTGGTGACAATTGGTGTTCCTCAGGGGTCCGTACTGGGACCAGTCCTGTTTAATATTTTCATCAATGACATAGACAGCGAGATCGAGTGCACCCTCAGCAAGTTTGCAGATGACACCAAGCTGAGTGGTGCAGTTGACACGCCAGAAGGACAGGATGTCATCCAAAGGGACCTGGACAGGCTGGAGAGGTGGGCCTGTGAGAACCTCATGAGGTTCAACAAGGCCAAGTGCAAGGTCCTGCACCTGGGTCGGGGCAACCCCCGATATCAATACAGGCTGGGAGATGAGGGGATTGAGAGCAGCCCTGCGGAGAAGGACTTGGGGGTACTGATGGATGAAAAGCTGGACATGAGCCAGCAGTGTGCGCTTGCAGCCCAGAAGGCCAACCGTATCCTGGGCTGCATCAAAAGAAGCGTGGCCAGCAGGTCGAGGGAGGTGATTCTGCCCCTCTACTCGGCTCTGGTGAGACCCCACCTGGAGTACTGCGTCCAGCTCTGGAGCCCTCAGCACAAGAAGGACATGGAGCTGTTGGAGCGGGTCCAGAAGAGGGCCACAAAAATGATCCGAGGGCTGGAGCACCTCTCCTACGAGGACAGGCTGAGAGAGTTGGGGCTGTTCAGCCTGGAGAAGAGAAGGCTGCGGGGAGACCTTATTGCGGCCTTTCAGTACTTAATGGGGGCCTGTAGGAAAGATGGGGACAGTCTTTTTAGCAAGGTCTATTGTGACAGGACAAGGGGTAATGGTTTTAAACTAAAGGAAGGTAGATTTAGACTAGATATAAGGAAGAAATTTTTTACAATGAGGGTGGTGAAGCACTGGAACAGGTTGCCCAGAGAGGTAGTGGAGGCCCCATCCCTGGAAACCTTTAAGGTCAGGTTGGACGGGGCTCTGAGCAACCTGATCTAGTTGAAGATGTCCCTGCTCACTGCAGGGGGGTTGGACTAGATGACCTCTAAACATCCCTTCCAACCCAAAGCATTCTATGATTCTATGATTCTATGAATAAAGAGGAAAAAAAGGAAGGAGGATGTTTCTTGAAACTATCAAGCTGTAAAGACAGTAAAAACAGTGAAATGATCCAAAACACAGGACCTGGTGGCAGCAGAGAACTCCAGCTGTTGAGAAAGTACAGCAGCCGAGTCAATACTACCCAATGAGCTATAGAAACATACTGGGAACACCTTACTACAGAATGGGAAAAACAGTAAAAGGGAGAGGTAGAGTTAATGTGACTCCTGTTAATTTGATGAGGTTTTCAAAAAACAAGCATGAAAGGACAACAACACTGGAGCAGTAATTACACAAAAAGAACAGCAAAAAAAAAAAAAAAATCAGGAGACTAGAAAACAAGGGTCATTTAACTCTGACAATTAGTAGGTAAGATCCCATGTTAAGGGGAAATAGAGCTCAGGAGAATGGATAGTTTCTAAAGGAAAAGATATTTGAAGCATAAATGTGGATCTGGAAGTTTAGGAAAGCTAACCCATGATCTCAGTGGTCATGTTCAGTGATCATTTGTTCAATATTTAATGACCTCAAGGAAGGTACTTTGCAAAAGGCAGACATACAGACAAATTGCTATGGATGTGTAATAGCATCTGTGCATAAGGACAAAATCAGGAATGCAAAGGAACAAAATAAAAGGCCAAATACGAAGGAACAAACTCTAGAAAGAAAAAAATACGCAGTACCATTCAATTAGCATTAAGAAAGGAGCTCAGGTTCTGCTCAGGGGAGAAGGAAAGCTAACGGCAAAGGACACAAAAAAGGCTAAAGAACTACCTTTTTTTTCCCCCTTCTATTCTTCATGAAAACAAACTGCAGTTAGATGGTCAACAACATCAGCATTGCCAAGCAGAGGGAAGAGGGCATGGTAGAACAGGAAACAGAGAAATCCCATAATATTGATGATTTCAGTGGTCTTAGAATCTGACTGAAGCATACTCAAAGTTTCTTGGTACAATTTAGCTTTTGGTGGTCACAGAGGGTTGCTGTGATTCCAAAAGCTTTGAAAGGGGAAACAACTATTTTTAAAACTATAACACTGGAACGCATACAATGTAGGACTAGTAAGCCTAAACGCAGACAGAAAAAAACTAAAACGAATATACAGATAAACCCATTTCAGATATTTACAACACAACAAGGCAGAAGGTGGTACTGAGATTTTATGACTACATTTGACAAATCTCTGGACAGGTATAGCTGATCTGTCTTGGATTAGGACAGATGACCTCCTTAGATGACCTCTTGATCCAATAGTACTCTCTAGGCTTCTATGATCCCATGATTTATTCCTTCTCTGTCTTCCCTTTTGCCTTTCTCGCAAGACACAGAAAGCAAGGAAAGACAGGTAGGAACAAGATTGACCTTCACATGCTTTCAGAAATTCTGATTTAATTTGTGATGAAACATTATTGCCATGTCATCACTTTCATAAACCATCAAGATCCTTGATAAAGTCTCAAATGGCTTTTGATATTTTTTTAACTTAAAATTATATTGTTTGTGCATATGCTACAGTCCCCTGATTCTTCTCAAAGTCTGTGACCAGGACCCTCCTGAGTACTGTGATTTTCCTTCTAACCATGAATATGTGTCTTTCTAGTATATCTTAATGCAATAGGGTTTGGGTTTGTTTTTTTTTTTTTTGGGAAGTTGTGTGCTTTTTTTATCAACTTGGTGCCGTCTTAAAGATAAAATTCATTAATGGCAACTATCAAGTAAG
>VYZW01054963.1:33843-81625 GCA_013401315.1 Balaeniceps rex
AATTGTTTTCTTCTCTTTACAAAACTTTTTCTTCCTTTTTTTATTCTTCACACTTCATTTTTCCTTAAGTGTCTTCATTGTTAAGAACCAACCAAAACTACCTTTTCAATAGTTTCCAAAGAATATTCCTACAGTAGGACTAGCAGAGTCTGAAGAAAACATCTTGATATAGAAAAAAAAAGAAGCAGAGTCTCTACAAAATGTGATTTCGATGGGAAAACTAGATTATCTGTGAGCTAAAATAAGGCTACATGACAGCAGAAAAACATCACCATTAAGAAGGGAAAATACCGCACAAGAAGACAAGGTGGAGGTAGATTTTAAAAAAGGAAAAAAAAAAAAGAAAAAAGTGAAAAATGTTTCAATTGAGAATAAGAAGATATAACACACAGTTTGATCTTGCACTCTTGAGAGTTTTGCCTGAGTAATGATTGCAGGAACAAGCACAGACACTGCTTTTATCGCAAATCACCCGCAAAACACAGAATACATCCCTTCATATCAGCCAGCTGTATTAGAAAGCTGCAGGTCTTCACCAAAAATTTCTAAGTGCACACATGGTATACAAACAGAATTTAGAAAGGTTTATATTTCTCCTGATCTTTTACTTTGATGGGATTTTATCTTTCGTTTTTGTATCCACGGTACAAAGACAACACACAATTTCATCAAGCTAATCTTATGAAAAAATTCTTTAGATCTTCAAAGCAGGCAACTGTTTTTGTAAGACAAATGATAAAATGGAAAAATTAAAAAAGATCTGAACCTCCTTTGTGCCTAAGAGTACTAACTATATTTGCAACAATAAGTTTATATTAGAATTATTTTACATAATGAAACATTCATACCTGTCAGAGATAGACTGCACCTTGTCATCCATAACCCTTAAAACTAAACTGAATCAGAGATTTTAAATAGTTACCTATTTCAGAAAGCTGACATGGCTTTAAAGAGAATCCAGACACAGCCTCATCAAGCACCTTTATGCTGGTTGGAGTTCCTACACTGGTATGTTTCAAGAAGCATTGTTTACTGAGTGACAAAGAATAAAGAAAGTGGTAAGACAACAGGCCATCTTCCTTGGTCTACACCATCCTCCTGGCCCCATAATTCCTACCATGGTGCATGTTCTGGCCATGGGCCAGAACAATCTCCAAACTCCAGAACAACCTTCAAATGAGGAACAGAGCTAGCTGAGCAATGTTTAACTTGTAAAATTGAGCAGATTAACAGCTCAAAAATAGGCCTGATAAAAATGAAAGAATTTCTGTGGCTGCTCTGCTGATGCTATTTTCAGAGCAATAAGCAGAGCAAGATTTAACAGAGCAATAAGGCTGCACACGTACCAGTATAATTTGCATTTCAATATCTCCAGAGGATTTTAATTTTTTTCAGTGTTATGATAATCAAGTTTGTCTTTCTCACCAAGGGACAAATGAAAGCTAATTCACTACAGATGTTTTGCTATCTGTAAGTTTGAAAAGCATTGCAAGGATGACAAGTCAAGGAAAAATTATTTCCTTGAATAAATTCTCACACCTTAGACTGCTCTGAGACTTACTCTACTAAAGCACAGCACTGTCCAAGGAAAGGGATCAAACCTGTATTTACCGAAAGCTTGCATTGTGAAATGTTTCTGAAGCATATGTAAAAAAATGACAACGGTTGTCATTGGTACATCTTTTTTGACACTGTTGATAGCTGTCAGCCATAGTAACATCAAATATTTTCCCTTCCATATCCAGTCCTACGTGGACATCTGGGCTGCAAGCTGTGAAAAGAGAGATCAAGTTCTGAAAACATGCTTCTATTCTTATCCCCACCTCGCGCCCCAAACTGCCCAAAAGAGAGCCATTTGTATGACACAGCCCTTATAATCCAGATTCCATGTCCCATCCTCACTTCAGTTACATCGTATTTCACACATACGTCTACTAACAAAATCAGAAGTGTAGGTATAGTATAGTACCGCATGGCAGAAGAAAAAACTGGCAGACTTTGACAGTGCCTCTGCCTACATGAGAGAGGAGCTCTAACCACTGTGGCTGAGACCATGATGACATTAATCAAAGCAGGAACTCAGGATTAATACTAAAACATACTTTCCCATTTCCAAATTCACAGAGCAGTTTAAAAGGCAAATTCTGTCCTCATAAGAAACAGACATCTCCCATTTGAGTCAGAAGATTCAATTTAGACTCCACAGAGGGAGAATTGGGACCGTCGGGTTTGAAATAGCTTTCCCCAATGCAGGGTGCAGGTTTTGCCTCATGGTCAGTGAGGTCTCTTCACAGAATACGAGTCAGCCAACCATTGCTGGGGTTTTTAAACATATATGGGTAGATTTTCATTTTAGTGACATTAGTCTGATTCTAGAGTAACTCCAGTGATAACAATTAGTCTATATAGTGTAAAGAATAACATCCCACTGAAACCTATTTTGCTGCACCAAAGCTACTCGGAAATATAAATGTAACAGGATGTTGGCAGGAAAGGGCGTTTAAAAGTCCTGGCTCCTCTGAAAGGCCAGGGGCAAGCAAAAGCAAGCACAACTGATTTGTCAATAGCTGCAATGGAGAACTTGCATAAAGTAAGACCCGTTTAGCCCTAGCATATTGAGGTGTTATACAATTAGCCTGACACCCATAAGACACTATTTGGCCTCAAAGTCAGAAAGTGAACAAATATATTCTTCCTTATTCTGTTTTTCTGCAGTATCATGCTATGCTTAAAGCTTATCTCCTCTTAATGACATCATTATGATGGTACAAGTTTAAAACATATTTAAAACAACACATTTAATAGGTTTTAAATATGCCTGCTGATAACTCGCAGGTATGGCACGCTGACGTTAAGACTGTGCATAGCACACATATACTAGAAGATGAAGCTGCTAATAAATTATTACACAGAATCACGAAAGTAGCAACATCACTTTGTGACTATGCACTTCTGCTTTGCTGAGCATCTGCTCTACGAAGTTATAAAGCAGGGTCATACACACCATATGAGCAGCTTGCTGGAGTGGAATTATAGTAGTAAATCTTTAGAACTGGAGCTACCATTTAAAGCATGTGCTCCCATCTGCCTCTAGCAAATGAAACAGTGACTGCAAAAGCATAATTTCCCTGTTACCTGATCTGGGGAGCCTTGGTGGTGGATAGTCAGGGCTGAAGGGTGAAAACAGTAGAAGATTTTGTAAGCTGTGTTTGAAAGAGATTTGGCAAAGAACATACAAATCACTGCTTGGCTGCTTCCCTGATTCTATTCCTGATTTTGAAATGCTAATTTTCTAACATCTGCTACATGATACAGAGCATAAAATGCATACAAGTGAATAACCATTTCTTACCACTAATTTGGACGTCACACTGTTTTAAGGAATGTCCAGAGATAGCTCCTTCCATATCCACTTTCGGCAGCATTTCTGTATCGCTGTCTTTTAAGTAGCAGGAAAACCTGTGTTTTAAAATGCAGCAATTCACAGCTTTTGCAGTACAAGACAGACTTTCATAATTGTTTCTCAGGTGAAATGAAGGCTGTCCAATATCCCTCAACATTAAAATTTAGACAACAAGTGCAATTTGGAGAAGATAGGGTAGAGCTGTATTTGCTTTGTTGGCACTGGTGGCAGATGAGATTACTCAGTGTCTGTGGGAGGTCCAAGAGATCTCATTAAAGCAAGAAGCAGAGCCCAGGGTTTGGAGGACAGAAACGCACTGGCCATAGAGAGGGAGGACAACCTCATGCTCTCAGGCTACCAAAGTTCTTAATTGTGAGAAAAATATGCTAAAGAGAGAGGGTGGGGGACAGTAGAGGGGACCATTGAAGATGTGAAATTGCTCACATTGTCCCTCAACAATAAATATGTGGCACAGAGGAGGGAGTGCACGGTCAGTTCTGTTTTCTTGGAAGAGTTGGTATGCGAGCGTGAAAGATTGGGCATTGCCAAATTTAATCTTTCGGATATAAGCAAATACTCTTTTAGATTACCAGTTTCAAAGATACATGACATTGTTTTCCATGGCAAACCCGTAGCTTTCCCTTTGTGCCTGTGTTCTGTCAAAATGTTACTGAGTTCCTAAAATTTTCACAGGAGACCAGCAAAAGCCACACGAACACTAACATTTTACCTTTCTGCAGGGTCTTTAGTCCATGCCGCTGGCAAATAGGTGAAGAGCAGACAGGTAGGATGGTAAGTACACACTACTTGGCAGTAATTGGCAGTTGGTGTAAAAAACGTAGAGAGGTCTCCTCCTTGGAAGTATGTATTTTCATAGATCTGAGTCACACATTCTGATACGGAATAACAAAACGCATAAATTATTAGAGATGGGAGCGTGCACAGTTCAGCAGGAGAGGGTGGAGCCGCTGCTCCTCTTTGTCGTTGACCTTGCTTTTAAGACAGTCATTTGGCAGGAGACAAGGGTGAAGGGGGTGAGTAGCACAGTTCCTCCAAGAGTCTCGTCTTTGTTCTCCATCAGAAATAAAACTCTCAGGGGCATCACCCCCGTTCCCTGCCTCATACCCAATGCTGGAGCAGGGCAGCTTGAGCCAAGGCAGAAGCCCAAGCAGCAGGATGGGCCACAAGGCAGATCTGCACAGCAAAGAGGGAAGGGACCTTCTCATGGCAGATCTCAGGAGCAGCAGAAGCATCTTCTGAGAGAGACCAGTACAGAGCACCATTGAGAAGAAAACCAGGAGAAGGAAGTGCAGAGACCAAAAAGAGTTAGAAAGTTGTGTGTGAAGACAGTCCTATTTTGTTTAGAGATGCTCTGAGGCCAGAGTCGCAGGCGGTGCCACTGTGCATAGAGCTTCAATGGCTCCCAGCATTTTATAAACCTTCTGCTCCCTCACACTCCACCCTGAACCACCTCTGACTTGCTTTACAATGAAGAAAATACTGTTACAGGAGTAGTGTCTCAGGAAATGTCCAGAATAAAAATGAGCTCAACTACCCCCTCGCATCTGCAGGAATTCACCATTAATCCCAAACTGAACTCTGCAACGAAACCCACTCACACTGCAGAGCTGTGCAATGAAGATACCTAAGCAGCAAGCTGTTCCCATCTTTCAAAATGAAGGCATTTGTAAGATTTCCATGTTACAACACATGAGAGGGCTGGCTTTGCAGAGGAGCCCACTTTCTTCTTGTATTTTGCCCTCCAAAGGGGTAGCAAATCGGCAAATATGCCAATTTTTACTCCTGTATTTACAAAAGTGGTTTTTTCCTAGCTAGAAGAGAAAATACTGTATTTTTACAGAATGGGAGGAAACCCAACTGAAAACATTTTATCTAGCTCCTTCATCTGTTAATACAGAGCTATCGTTCTGTATCAAAAGTTATTTAAAATGAAAACAAATTGAACTATCATACTGGATTTTACAGTTTTAAAATATTACAAGTTGATTTTATTTGTTAATGTGATTATAAACTATACTTAGGTAATTCTACGTTTCCTGCGCATGGGTAAAATATATAATTTACCCAAAAAAAGGGAAAAAGTAAGGAATTATTAGACATATGTGCAAGATATGCTAATATCTTTTAAAGGTTAATTTCTTGTTAATACAAAATTTGTACTTTATAAACATCCAAGTTTTCTGGTATATATCCTTTCAAGATCTTTCTCTAAAAATTGATATTTATTATTCTCAGTAGAGTTTCTTTGCCCAACTTTGTTGTCAACACAAAAGCATTTTCTATTACTTAGAACACTAAGCAAATTCTAAAGTCAGAAGAAAAGAATATTGCAATTACTTGCTGTATCAGATATTTTGGATCTTATTTACCTTCTTCTAGTGTAAATTAACACAAAAAAAAAGATTTATGCTGTAAAACTCTGTACCATGTAAAACTATGCCATTTCTGAATACTTTAATTTAATAAAAATATGTTTCCTAGGCCTCAGAAATGTTCCAAGATTTTAGTTTTGCTGAGATTTCAACCCATTAGGGTAAAACATTACCTTAAATAATACTACATTTATCAAACAGATTTTGCTAAAAAGCCGAGTTACTAAATTGCCCTCTGAGAAAACAGTTAATACATTACTGAACATAAACCTGTGTTAGGTCGTAGTTATAATCTATCAGCACAGGGAACTTCAGGGAAATGCAATGCAATTTTGTAGTTTGACTTTTGCTAACTGAACAAGGTAAATCATTAACACAGACTGACATTGAAAAACGTACACAATCACTAGTTTTCCAGTGTATAACAGAATTCTAAAATATAATCTATGATAAAACAATTTTTGCTGGAGTTATTCACACTTATTTCAATAGTCTTTCAAGCATGATGGTACATAGGTGTTACACAGATACTTTTTAAATCAGTAATTTCACACAAAGGCAACGTGTGAATAAGAAAGAAGGTTGGTGGGGTTTGTTTATATAAAAAAAAAAAAATTAAAAAGTATGTTGGCTCTGAAGCTCAGCTGCTGTCCCCCAGTGAGGCTGCTGGGCTGAGTGGCTCCTGCACCGTGGCCATCAGTCCTGCCTCCTACCCCGATGGCAGCATCTGGGGAAAGGGCTGAGGCTCCTGTACAGCCAGGAGGAGGCAGCCAGCTTACCCCAGCACCACCGGACTGAGCCTTTGGCAGCTGGTGCACATTACTGCAAACTTTAGAGAGGTCTGATTTGTGCTGGGGGGAGCCAGGTTAGAGCAAAGTCAGCTGAGAAGCACGGGGTACCACTCCACCTCCCCGACCCCCCCACCAACCGCAAAGGGCTCCCTTCCTAAGCAGCTGCTAAAGCTGCTAACCGTGCTGTTGGGTGTAGGACATTGAACATCACACTGATTTCACAGTTACGAGCTGGATGCAGCCTCAGTCCGATAGAGAAAACTGCCCGTGGCATGGTCCCATGCATGCTGGGCGAGGTGACAGCATGGCGGGGGTGGCAGGATGTCGTGGTTTAGCCCCACTCGGCAACTAAGCACCACGCAGCCGCTCGCTCACCCTCCCCCTCCCCGGTGGGATGGGGAAGAGAATCGGAAGGGCAAGAGTAAGAAAACCCACGGGTTGAGGTAAGAACAGTTTAATAATTGAAATAAAATAATAATAATAATAATAGTAATAATAATAATAATGATAATAATAATTGTAATGAAAAGGAGAACGAGAGAGACAAACAAAACCCAGGGAAAAGAAAACAAGTGATGCAACCGCTCACCACCCGCCGACCGACACCCAGCCAGTCCCCGAGCAGCGATCGCTGCCCCCCGGCTAACTCCCCTCGGTTTATATACTGAGCATGACGTCATATGGTATGGAATAGCCCTTTGGTCGATTTGGATCAACTATCTTGGGCTGTGCCCCCTCCCAACTTCTTGTGCACCTGGCAGAGCATGGGAAGCTGAAAAAGAAAGTCCTTGACTAGCCTAAGCACTACTTAGCAACAACTAAAACATCAGTGTGTTATCAGCATTCTTCTCATGCTAAATCCAAAACACAGCACTATGCCAGCTACTAGGAAGAAAAGTAACTCTAACTCAGCTGAAACCAGGACACAGGACAATGTCAGTCAAGCCCCATTAGAAAGTTCCATGTCAGGCAATAGGGTTGCGGAAGTTACCCAAACTTAACTGAGCGCAACCCAGCAGAATCAAGACAGCTGTCCCAGGACCAGACTGCAGTTACTAACCATCTCCCCTTCTAGAAGAGTTGCGTATTCTGTGTGCCTGTCTTAGGAATTATATATTCACTTACCACTGTAAACGGAAGCAAGTAAGAAAATGAAATTAAAAGTCTGATAAATCCAAATCATCCTAAAAAAACACAAAATCATTCTTTAGGTTACATTTAATAAAGGGTGTATAATTAGTTTTATAAAGTACCACAAGGCATATCACTTGTACTGTTACACCATTAATTCAAAATGACATTGAGAATTACAAATTACAGCTGTGATATGCAGTTATGGCAGATATAAAGTAGCGTAAAAGAGCAACAAAGGTTTGTCCTTTACTTATGGTTGCAAGAAGCAATAAAACTTATAAACACTTAGAGAATTTCTGCTTCGTTTTACAGCAGAATATTTATTCTTGCTTAGATTGGGAGCAATATTCCATCAAAATGTCATTATTAACCCTGACTCTATCCTGGTAGTTAAGTGGATACTATTATCAACACAGCAAACAAATGACTCGCACTCACGGCTTCTGGTACATGTTATATGTATTTTAAACCATTTCTTTTTTTTTTTTTTTTTTTTCACATGCTACAACTTCAGCTGTGAAAGAATCAAATAAATTAACCACACAGCACAATCCATAAATAGATCAACATACACTGTCTTGTTGCTATGAAAACCTTTCACTGAATATCAGTTGCAATAATGATTACATACCTGAACATACAGTAGGTCCGGATGAACGGATAAGGGTTATGCTCTACTGAAAAAAAAAAAAAAAGTCAACAGTTTGTGTTAAATATTACTGTGCCCGCAATGCTAACTTGTCTTTAATATTTACTTTGAATGGGTACTCTTTCTGTCAATATTGTTGCTGACCTTGGGCCACATTTTCAGAGCATACATCATCCAGACTGCACTGAAATCGATGTCCAGGTTTTACACCAGCTGAGCATCTGCCTCTTGATGACATTTTAAAATAAAAGGTACATCCCTGGTTCAGAACAGCCATAGTTATCTGCTACTAGCACAAGAACCTACATAAACAGGGAATGAGACTCATCTCAAGAGTAAATCCTGAGCTGGGCTGGGGGGGAAATCCACATGAAATCAGTAAGACTAGTGACTCAGACCCAAGTAAATGACACCATTATGAAACTACTGTAACTGAGGACAGAACCATCACCTATGTTTTCTTACTATTACAGCATTTTCTTGAGGCATGCCTTGGTAAATAGAGAAAGCTGTATTCTTCAACTATGTATTCTGTGCTCTGTTTTCTTTAGCATCAGTTCAAGTTCTTATTCCTCCTTTTCAATACTCTGCAGAAATTATCCTGTCTGCATCTTCCAAGTAGTTTTACTGCGGCCCTTTCTACACTCCTATGTTGTTGTTAGATGCAACTAAGAGCGTCTTCAGTTTGCCGGAAGCCAGAAAAAGACACAAACCTGTTTGCAGATGCATGAAATGTAAATGCATCAACAAGAAGTCAAACATAATTTATAGCTGATTTGAATCACTTGTTTTGATTTCTACAATTCTTTTTAACATGTGTAACCAAAGCAAAATAGATCTCAAACCAAAAAAATTCTTTCAAATCTTAAAAAAAAAAAACGGTGTTTTGTTTCATAGTGAAATTGCCGAAGGGACAACTCTTCCCTCCTTCCCACTCTTTTTCCTCTTTTCTTTTAGACTGAATATGCTGGACAGATAGATACATATGCTTTAATCAAAAAATATCTCGATCAAAACATTTCACCAAACTGTGACTCTTTTGAGCATCCTGATGACTGAAATGATTTCTCCATGACTTATGGGCCAGCAAGGTCTCCAAGTCCTCCTTACAGAGGAAGAACTGTCTCAAAGAAAGTCTTCATACTGTCCTGTGTATCAATTTGCTTTGCCCCGACATGCTTGTAGGAGAGGACTCAAACGTTTTCAGCACAGCAGCTTTCATTTTTATGTGCTCTCTTCTGTTCTAAGTGTGTAACAGTGACAAGAGAGAGTGCTAGAAGGCTTTACTGCAAAACACATTGATAGTTTATTCCTGTAACATGAAGTGTTTTGAGACTAAGATGCCTGTACAGCTCTGACCTTCAGCTCAGAGGAGATTTTCCATCAGCCACGGGGTGTAGAGGTATCATGGGAGTACAGTAGCTCTGGGAAAGTATACCACACCATCTCCAGCCAACACCACTGAAGCCTTCCTGTGTAACCACAGGTATGTCACTTAGTCTCTCTTTTCTCATCTATAAAATTATTATAATCTTTTACACCTCTGGAAAAATTATCACCTTTACTTCAAATTACAGAATTTTCATAATCCTGCAAGTAATCACAAAACCTACCATGTATCTGAATATTTATAGACAAAACAAGCTGAATTTATAAGTTTTTGTGCTGCTCAAACTGCACTAGTACTCAACTGAAATATTTGTGTGTGTGTGTGTGTGCGTGTGCATTTCACTTGGTGGCACAAAGGGATTAGAACTTCTCTCCAAGGACTTTTAATTTCTTCACTTTTCTTTTCTCATCTGGGCTTTCCAGCTCAGATACTGGGCAGTGTTATTCCAGTTCATTGCCATCTTATTAAAAAAACAAACAAAAATAAACCCCAAAAAACTCCAGCCCCACACTTTTGGAAAAATAAGGTATCCAGTTCAAATCGGCAGAAAAAACAGGGCAGATTCATCATAAATTTCACCAAGATCATGTGTCTCATCATACAATATGCAGTCGTACCCATTCATCACAAGCTTCTGTAAGATTTCATTTCTATAATCCATTATCTCTATTTCAGAAATTTGTCTACATCATTTTAACTACATCTATATGGGCATCAATTGGATTTGATGGTGAAGCTGAGAAATAAGGCAGCAATGCTATTCAAAGAGAATCATAATGAGCATGCTCATTTTAGAAAATAAATGCATTCTCTTTTAGTGGGTCTCCTACTCACATGACAAATGCTCCCCTGTTTACACCACTGCAATGTTGCTCAAATCAACAGAGTTGTACTTCTGTACAGGGAAGAGAACGTGTAAGAACTCTATGTTCCTGAATGAACTATTGTTTATTATATTATGGGATATATTTATTATAGAACAAATTATAAAATATGCTGAGACAAATTCTCAGTTGCTATCAGTTTACTGAGCTTCACTGAAATCCAAAGAGATTACATGATTTAAACTAGGAGATGACCTAGAAATTCAAAGTGCACAGAATACCAAAACCATCTAACATTCCTTAGGCTCACAAAGGCTCCACATGTAAGGTTACTGTTGCCTGAATTCCTTCACTGTATTCATTTAGCTATCAATAATATCCTGGCAACTAAATTGAGATTTGTAATTAAGATTTAGTAATTCAGATGGCAGGGTTAAAAGAAAAGCTCATCAAAACATTTTGATAAAATGGAAACATTTTTTGATGATACAAAATTTAGATGAATAATCTGAAACAAAATGGAGTTCTTGCTTCTGTTTTGACCCTGTTTCATTTTGACTTGGTATTTAAAAAAACAAAACCTGCTTCAGCCTAAGCTGTCAGCAAGTTCTCTAAGATGAAATCTCCCTAGCAGTGCAATTTCCTACTAGCTTGATACTGCTTTCTGCTGATTTCCACTGTGATTTATGCAAAATCTCATTCATGCGCAAAGGTGGCAGGAATTACTGAATTGTTTCACCTCAGGAAATGAATGACTGGACACTACTCTCATCTGATTTAGGTCTAATTCTGCCTGCCAAAACAAAATCCCTCATTTCTTATGGCAATCCTATTCAACAAGCAGCTTCAACATGGGAGAGGATCTACTCTGCGATGAGACACTTGCCAGTCATGACATGGAACAAGAGGAAGAGCATCTCAGAGGGAATGAGGGAACAAAGGTACCAGGAAGACAGGAACAACACAAGTTCTCATTTCCATATTGCTTTTTGGACATCCTTCCATCTGAATGAGGATACTATAATAATATCATGAACCTGGTTCTGGATGCGCCAGTAGAGAAAAAAAACAAACAAACAAACAATATTCTAAAGTCTTTTCTGTGTATCTTTAATTCTGCATGGTTATCATTATGTATATGACAAAGGACAGAGTGAAACACCAAATGCTGCTAAAAGAAGTTCTAAAAATTTAATCTTGATCTTTCCTTGTTACAGTGAACAATCTGGAGCCTTTTCATCTGAGTCCAGATGACATTATCTGAGTGAAGAATCCGTTCTCTCACTAGGCTAAAGTCTTCTTGTGTTTGACTTGATTCCACCCAAAATGGCTGCAAAAAGATGGCTAGAATAGCTTATTTGCTGACTTGTGCAAAGTGCTGGTTTGCATATTGTATTGAAATAAAAGCAGTATAGTAGTTCCATATCCTGCAATTACATGTCAACAATAGTCTTCCTAGAAATACAGCCCAGAAATAACTGCACATCAGATGTCAAATAAGAAATCAATGCAGACCAAATTCAGGATCATAGAAAAAAAATATAAGACAGTTGCAAATATTAAACAACAAATCACTACTGGGTTTGTTTTGTAACAGGGCTTCTTTGATTTTTTCTTAGAAACAGATTAGATTTCTTTCTTATAAATGGAGAATCAGACAACTGCCCAAGACCTTGCTTCTTCCAGCTAAAACACCTGATGCTGGTTATTGTTAGACATTAGAGAAGACAGAACATTTCAACGTACTGCAGGGTTCCAGTGTCTGGACCAGGCCCTGTAAATTGTCAAACAGTAACTCTTGAGCAAGTTATATGTGTCCCTGAACTACTAGCCTGGAGTCAGGTCTGGAGGTTTGGGCATACAGGTTTTTTGCTAACTGACTGCCTCTCTTCACTCAAAATAACTTGCATTTTCAATGAACACTTTCCATTTCCACAAGTTACATTCCAGGCATGGATCAGAAAAGACCACTTGTTCAGCAAAAGATGGAGTTACACTTAGCGGAGAACTACCATTTTCAGAAGAATCTCAGATTTTTAAATTTTTGTTTTAGAAAGTGATTTAATTTAGGTTTTAATCCATGCAAACTATGAAGATCATCCTCTAAATACAACCTGACTATGAACTGAGGTAGTACTATACTGGGAGGTTTGCCAGGGGGTGGCACTGATAACTGCTTTTTGGAAGGGAAGTGGGGTAAGATTCTGCAAAGGCTCTTCAAGCCTTCCTACTGGAAGAGGAATATCAGTGAGATATGTTAAATCATGCATGGCAAGAGGACCTGTAAGCAGCTGTGTACTAACATCTATACATGAGTGTTTGTCTTTTGCAGCATGAGGATTAAATTCAGGAAGGCAGGTGGATGTCTAGTAAGCATCACTAGTCCACCTCCTGCATGTGTCCCAAACACGCAGCTTTCAGAGCCCAAAAACCAGTTTGCGTCAAGGTGGCTGGAAACCTCTAGCGCCTCTGAAGCAGCCCTGGAGGCACTTTCAAGCAGCGCCACCCAAGAGGTCACAGAGGGTTTCTTGTCAGTTTTCTTCATAACAGCTGTAAACCATGATCCAGAAACACTCACGCACTCTATTTCTGTCACCTCAGTAGAAAGTTGTGTCCTTTCTGTCACCATACAAAAGGGATCTTTATATGAGACAAGGCCACCAACTTCTTACAGCAAGGCAGTCATATTTCAGAAACAGAGCCAGCACCACCCCATAATTAGCATCATTGAGATGACCCTATACGAACGATTACTCAGGAGTAATATTTGGGCTCAGAGTTCAGCCGCTACCTTCATACCATCAGCAGATACCTAGCCATCAGGACAAAAATCACAAACAGCTACTATGCACGTGCAGTTTTTATGACACAGTATTTTATTGTCCCATTACTTTATCAGGAAACCTGGCAAGGCTGCACTGCATTCTTAAGTCCTATGGGGTTAAAAAAAAAGAAAAAAAAAAAACAACAACAACAAAAAACCAAACCGAAAGGGTTGTTGCTGACCACAACCAACAACTACACATGACTCAGGTTAATGAAAGGACACACTCTACACAACGCAAGGTATCCAACATCTACCTTGCAGGCAGAAATTTCCTGTTCCTTTAGTAACGCTTTCCTCAATGTTTATTTCCTTAGCAGCCTCAGATTGCTTCTGAACCAGTTTTCACAACAAAAGATGAGAACTCACTGCCTTTTCAGAACAGCTCTGAACATGAAGATTACGGGATTACATCAGTGCTCATCTTGGCAAAGATACTATGTGCATCATTAAACAGGGATTTTCCAGTTTGGTAACCCTGTGCCAGCATTTGAGCCCATGCACTTCTAATGAGTTTCTCATTACAGTTTTATCCAGTTTTTGTCTCAATTATTTTTCTTGTTCCCATCAGGATTATAAAGAAATTACAATTTACTTGAGATCCCATTATACGAGAAGAGTATGGTACAAAAACAAAGCGCAAGCAAAAATATTGGTCGTTGCAGATAGATGTCACAAAAATTATCTCCTTATGGAGAGCACTGTTATAGTTTGGTCAATTTTAAATACTATTTCCACAAAATAGATCCCACAGAAGAAAAGGAATTAACATTAGTTTTCATTTGTCTTGAAAGTCCTCAATTTAAGGACATAGTTTAACAAAACGCATGAGGTAGCTCTCCAGGTTTCAACTACATAGTGAATGTCCTGAGAAAACGTATTCTGGATGCAAATCTTGTATACCTGCAAAGCTCACATCACCAGCTACCCAAAAGCATTAAATAATTCCTTAACTTAGAGTCTCTTTGGAAAACGTGTCATTTGTTTTATGTGTATTAACATAAGAAGGTAGTCTAGGAAGTTATCTTACTATAAAAAAAACAATTTTTACAATCAGCCTGTAAACTTAAATCCTTGTTATTATCTAGCAATGAAACCTGTCTTTGAAAATGAAGGCTGAAGAATGTAACCATATTATCATTGTTACATGACTTTTGTTCTCTTAATGGCAAAAGAGAGGTAGCATTACAATAAACTATTTGTCATGGTCTGTGATTTAATTTATGTAAACTAAGCAGTTAAATCCTTTCTTTTTATAAGATCCTCAGAAAATGGTAAAACCTAGGTTTATCAGAATACAAAGAATTCAGCAGGTTCAAGGAAACCTCTAATTTACTTGGAAAACACAGGAATTATTTTCTCTCTATTCTGATGTTCTACAAAGCACAGCAGTATCCCAGGCATTAAACTACTGTTGTTAAAAGGGCACAACGAAACAGACAAAAGAAAAGAATCTGTAAAGGTCAACGAACCCAATAAGGGCAGACTACTCCTTTCTTACTCTGTAACACATTAATCATAGAGGTGGACCAGTCCACATTAGCCGTATCAGCTCTGACCTCCAGCTTCTCATCTAGTTCCCCTCTGCAGGTCACCCACAGCCCCAGAACAACCTACAGGCGATAGCACACCGAAAATCCCCATCGCCAACCACAGTGGCAAGAGCAACTGCTGCATCAGCAGATAAAGACAGAGGTGTGCACCCTTCTTTGTACAGTGCCAGGGGTCATGCTGGGGTAACACACACCAGCCAAAAGAAGTGCCAAAGC
This sequence comes from Balaeniceps rex, assembly GCA_013401315.1. Classification (NCBI taxonomy): domain Eukaryota; kingdom Metazoa; phylum Chordata; class Aves; order Pelecaniformes; family Balaenicipitidae; genus Balaeniceps; species Balaeniceps rex. The sequence continues at coordinate 49,021 of VYZW01054963.1, forward strand.
ATAGGGAAGAAGTAAAGGGCAGACCAGCTAGAGGACCTCAGCCTGGTCTAGCACCAGCTTTTTCTTCAGTGCTTACAAAAGTCATTGAGAGTCTGTTCTCCAGCTGTGTAGCTTGTTGCAGATTTTGACCTGTCCTGGAGGTACAGTCAGAAACTTTCACAGGCACTTCATTCCATCACTGTGATTCCTCTTTAACAACAGTTAGCAAGAAATTCTCTATGTTGCCTTCAGGACCCTAGAACGCAAGAGCAAACTGGCTCATTGTTTCAGCTTTGACTAACACAGTAAAACGCAGTTGATTGATCACCCCGGAGGAACTGGTGATAAGAAATCATTATCCATCAGTGATTTACCTGCATCCAGGCATGTAACTTTTACAGATATAATTTCATTCCATATTGAGGCATAGTAGAAGTTTATTCTCAAAATCTGTAATAATACAGTGTTTCTGTCATTATTAAATCCTATGTGTAATTTGCACACTATCTAGTTTATGGTATGATTATAGGGATTAATGCTTATGGTACACTTCGCTAAAAATAATTCAGAGCATTCACTACTTAATAAGTACTGTAAATGCTTACAAAGGAGGAGTGAAATTATTGGATATTTTTGCTTTGTATTCATAAATGCAGTCATCACCAAAACAGAAAAAAAATTGTGCCAAGTGGAAGAATTGATCACTTGTACCTTTCAGAACCAAAGAAACCTGAAAACTAACAAAGATTTGAGACTATCAGTTACCTCAAGAATGCTATGGAATATAACGAGATCACTCTATCACAGGCATTACTGTTGTTACTACCATAATTTAAGGTTTTTTGCACTGTTGCAATAGAATAGTTTCATCTGAGTAGATAAGGCACTAAGATTTGATGTTTAAAGACTTGCACTTCAAAGACGAACATGAAGTTCACACGTACTAGAAAAGTAGAGCAATTTAGGGCTATTACAACATCTTCTTTAATGAAACAATCAGTAATGACTTTAGTTTCAAGAAATTGCTGGACTGCCATCAAAAATATCTGATTTAAAAACACGTCTCAGCATAAATAGATTGGAAGTTTTTGGAAAAATAAAATCTTGAATTTCCTTTCATTCTGATCCAGCGCTTGGCCTCCTCTTCAGCTTAATCCAGATGCCATTATTTGGACGAAGAATCAGTTCTCCAGTTATACCAAGCTCTTCTGGCTTTTGACACGAGTCCACCCAAAAGCGCCGCAGGATGAGGGCTAGAAGAGCTTTCTCCTCCATTTGTGCAAATCGCTGACCTACGAGTTACAGGGCAGCGGGAAAAAAAAAAAGTTATTGTCAGGTTGTATCAAGAGTTGCATTTGCATGTTCACAGTGATACCCCTAGGAACACAGGACAGCAAGGTCTGTGCATCTGCCTTGAGAACAGAAGTGGCTTTAGGCCAAAATCGAGGTCATATGGATACTACTGAAACTAGCACTTTTCTCTGCATGACAACTCTGGCCTTCCTGGGACAATCCCCAGCATGTCCTCCTTCCCGTAGTACGCAGAACTCAAACAGCAAAGAGGAAACAGTCAACACTTTACATGGAACTAATACAATACACAGCCTCATCACGCCTCTTGGATGGACTAGGCAGAGGGGAACGGATGACAGACCAGAGCAGGAGAAGATGCAGCACAAGGACTTCAAGGAGAGACAAATCCCACTGTTCCATATATGCAGAGAGGAGCAAAGGAGATATAACTGCAACAGAACAACAGACAAACCTTCCTTCATTGAACACTAAGCATCACTAAGCATCACACACACTGATGATTTGGTAGCACAGAGGGCAAAGTTCAATTTACATTTCAGAGAAAGGTGGAGGAGGAAAGGGGAGAACAGAGAAATATGAGGGAAGCTAAACCAAGTGTCACAATTCCGGCACCTCACTCAAACTAAACTGAAAATGGGAACAGGACACAAAACCCAGTGCTCAAAACTTTTTCTGTGCTCCCCTCTGTATAATACGCACAGATGGATGTCTGTACACATGTGCACAGTGATGTATTTCTGCAATTGTATTAGTGAACCACCTCTCCTGCACATGTTCCTGTACACCCAAGAACTAGCTAGACATGTAATATTAAATTAGATTCCTCTTTGGAACACGGGAAGACCTAGTCTGCTGTTCTTATGGGAAAGGCACTTATTCCCAACGAGACAAATCAAAAACGAACAAACAAACAAAACAACTCCCCCCCCCCAAAAAAAAAAAAAAGAAAAACCAACAAAACCNAACCAAAAACCCAGAAGTAGTTGTATTTCCTGTTCTTGTAAATGGCATGACAATTGCTGAATGTTCCCCATCTCCACTTAAAATTAGTGCAGGGAACAGTCTTTTCATGTGTTCTACAATCTAAACAACAATGCCTCTACTCTGAGCACAGATAAATGCCAAGTGTCTCAGTGGCACCTGAAGAGCTAACAAGTTCTGGGATGACAGTGAAAACACCAGAGCAACAATGGTGTCAGAAAGAGGGAAAGAATACATCAGTTGCAGACTGCATGTTTGGGACACCCAGCTGAGATCATGAGACAAGACAGATGAGATGTTTCCAGAACAAAACAAGTGCAGGACGTTTGCCTTCTCTCGCTCTGTCTTGCTGACACTGTGGATCAGAAATTTGGAAGCAATCCTGTCCTAACACAGGAGCCTGTTAACATGCTGCCAGGCTGCACAGGCAGTGAGGAGGAAACACCAGCATGATAGACCTTGACCCCTGGGAAGAAAGAAAATCCTTGGGAAGAAACATGTGGCAGCTCAAGCACCAGGCTTGCAGGGGAGACAGTGCCCGGAATTCAGGGTTGGGGTGGGGCGGGGGGGAGGACAGGACAAGACCAGCAGGCACATCAAGACATAAATTTCTGATACACTCTCTGCTGCCACAGTTACCACACCAAAAGCAGCACCGTCACATTACAAGGGCTTCCTCCTCAGCTACCTACCAATGCAGTTCCTGGGACCAGCTGAGAAGGGCACATAAGCATATGGGTGCCTTCCCTTACAATTTTCAGGGAAGAATCGCTCGGGCCTGAACTCCTCCGGGTTGGGGAAGATCTCGGGGTCTCTGTGCAGGGCATAAGTTATGACAAGAACATTTGTGCCTTTTGGTACCCAATATCCTCCTAAAGAGAAAAAGGAAAGGGAGAAGAAACAACAGCAAATAAGTGACTTTCTATACACAACAGCACAGTACAAAAAAAAAAAAAAAAAACAACCACAATGCTGCCCTTTACTTGGGAAACACCTCCACTGAGGAGATGCTAGCAGGATAGGAAGTGGCAAACGCAGGACACTACTTACTAATACAGCAATCCTCTCTCAAGGTACGGGCAAACAGCGGAACTGAAGGGAAGAGCCGAAGGGCTTCTTTCACAACACACTCAAGGTATCGAAGCTTCTTCAAATCGTCCATTGTAACAGGACGCTCACTGTTGCCTGTCCAAAAACAAATAGGGGGATGAACAAGACCAAAAGTCCACATTTTTGGTTAAACAAACTCATCCCAGCTCCCTCCAGGAACCCTCATCACACACCAAGACCACATAGGAGAATGCGCTACACATACATTGAACATGCATGCCTTGCTCCAAAGACATAGGGTTGGCTGTACTCTCCTACAGACCTTCCAGCACCTGTCCCAACCACCTCTAGCTATTGAAAGCTCCAGATGGGCCACAAGGAATGTTCCTACCTCCCCTTCTACATCTATGCTTATAATGTACCACATCCCCACTCAAAAACGCAACCACCACCACAACCCCAACGAAGGGGGGAATGGAAACATACCAAACACCTCATCCAGTTCTCTGTGAACCTTCTTCTGGGCTTCTGGATTATGTCCAAGTAAGTACAGGGCCCAGTTCATAGCAGCTGCTGTTGTATCATGGCCCTAGAGGTCCAGATTTACGAAAACATTCACTTCAACAACATTCCTGTGCACAAGTAGGCTTCAGAAATGCTTAGGTGTGCAGGTAGTATGGAAAGCGACACTTATTAGTCCCACAACCATGAGAAAAACAAAAATCAAGAGTGAAGAACTCTATCTGACACGCTGATTATCAGCATGTAAGATAACCCATGATTCTGTCAGGCGCCTGAAAACTGACCACAAGGGAGAAGTGTTGAAATAACCCAAGCAAACGTCCCTCTCCTCTGCCTCCTGGAAGCTGCATGAACTATCAGTATCTACACAATGAAACAGACATATATTCATCTTTTTGATTACTGTCCAGTCAACAACATAACATCTGAGGCACCAACGACTACCACAGGAGAGATACAATGGACACAATCTGTAACCTTTACAAAACTATCCAAAAAAGGGTCTAATGAGACACAGTAGATTGGCCATAGAAGGGAACACTTCTTGGTTTCCTATGAGAAGGGGGATCAGCAACTACAGTTCTCAGCACTGCGGAAAAGGAAAAAGGAAAAAGGAAAAAGGAAAAAGGAAAAAGGAAAAAGGAAAAAGGAAAAAGGAAAAAGGAAAAAGGAAAAAGGAAAAAGGAAAAAGGAAAAAGGAAAAAGGAAAAAGGAAAAAGGAAAAAGGAAAAAGGAAAAAGGAAAACGGAAAACGGAAAACGGAAAAAAAAAGAGGGGAACAGAAAAGGGAAAAAGGAAAAAGGAAAAAGAAAAAAAAAAAAGAGGGGAACAGAAAAGGGAAAAGTTGTCCAACAAAGGATTTTGGTACTAAAAAGGTGCACTTGTTGTCAAGTTCAGGATGCTGCACCTCTTCAAAATGCAGCTATGGAGTAATACAGGAATGGTAAAATGGGAAGAGAGTTTCTCTAGGTTACAACAGCAGTAATATGACTCTGAATTAAGCTCTTTTGAGATAGAATTCAGGTCCACCTAATGGAGTTGTGTGGAAAACTTGTGAAAGTCTTGGTTAGATCCTTCGTTGGATAGGGAACCAGACACGAGAAGACAGTACACCAATGCGCAGTTGATGACAGAACCAGGAGGTTACAGTCAACATGGCAGGGGACAAAATGTGAAGAGAGCTGACAAAATGCAAGGCAAAACACTGAAACCATTTAGAGCTCTCTTTAGCATTAATGAGGTTTGCAACAGGAGCTGAGAGCCCATGGCCCACATCAGCCATTAAGCTCTTATTACTCATCTGCTTTCATGAGTAGAGCCTGATCACATAGGCACGGCCTGCCACACATGTATTGCCCAACATTTTGCCAGGGCACACAACTCTGGATCAAATGTTTCTATCGTTCAGTAGTTTCTACCCTACAGAGGCTTCCAGGGCTAAAACAACTTCATACCAAAAGCAACCTCCTGAACTAAGAAAAGGAAGAGTCACTACCTGCAAACGGTGAATCTCAGGTTCTGGGAAAACAAAAAAAACTACAAACCAAAACAAAAAACAACAAACTAGTGGGTTCCTTGGGTACCTCAAACATGAAGGTATCCACTTCCTCACGAATGTCCCTGTAGCTCAGTTTGTTCCCTTCATCATCTGTTGCGCTCAGCAGCATGTCCAGGAAAGCTTTTCTCTTTTTGGAGCCACCTTCTTCACGGTTGCCATCAGTATCGCATTTCATTTGCTTGGTGTTTTCAAGTTCTGCAGCTTTTTCTGCAATGACCTGAGATTAGAATCATTACATTAGATATGATGCATGTAATACACGCGCACAGTCTACATCACACAGGTTTGTCCCAACTTATTAGAACAACATCCACCTATAGCAGTCTACATGAGCTAGTTAGCATAGCTGTCAGCATTAGCTCATGAACTTTGACTTTTTGTATTAGCAGGTGAAATATGACAAACCCCTCTTGTCCCAAGCAATAGAATGAACCTTGAATAGCCTTTGTGTGATCAAGAAAATAGCTAGCCAAACTATGCAAACAACTTGTTGATCATCAAGAAGTGTAAACACATCCAGAATATCTGGAACAAGCATCATGAATGCCAACAATAGCGATAGCAAATCAAAAAACATCACCACAATTTGAACAGACTGATCACCAAGAAGATATTCTCTACCCTATCCAATAACTAAGGAAACAATCACATCTCCAGCCTCTGGGGAACCCAGGAGATTGAAGAGAAGCCAGGGCGCCCCACAACCCTACATCAGGACTACACATAGCACGGCTGGAACCACTACACTACAGCTTCCCAAATTTTCTTCAGTATGAGAGCAATGGTTGAACTTCCTTTTTTAGGTCAAAGCACAACCCCAGTGACAGACAGAGATTTCTTGCTGTCACCACCATTGTTGTAACAGCAAAACAGAACCCCTCAATAAACTGGTATTGCTTTCAACAACAACAAAATAATTAAAAATAAAGGCTGTAGAGTATGCAATTCTGTTCAGAGAAAGCACTGAACAGGAAAAAAAAATACAGTTATATACACACACATTGTGTCCCCTCACTGAACATATACATATAAAGACACATAATGAACCACCTTTTGTCTCAGTGCTTTCTATCAGCACCTACACTAGGTGACATTATTATTTACTGTTCCTTTGTCATCTTCTAAGATTTGGCTTCTCATATTCAGTGCACCAACCCTGCATGGGAAAAGAGTGTTACCTTAGGTTCCTTTAAGAGCCACTTTCATGCCTCACTGCTGCAATTCCCAATAAAGGAAGCAAAACATGAACTACTTAAAAACAACACAGAGTCGTTGTGGCTCATTATATATAGTAAAACTTCAGAGATTATTTCCTTTGTCATGGGCATTGATACAATGACATTGAGGGGTACATAAAACTATTTCAGGGAAAGCAACCTCTCTGGTAACATCCTAACAGTAGATTTGGGAGGGCAATCATTGACAAGAATAACATGGGAACTATTTGGCGAGAGAAAGGAGTGTTACTTGCACAGTCTAACATGGTGAGAGAACACTGAGTTTTATGCCAAGTCAGTGATGTATGCTTAATGATTTCTGTGTCAAAGTGTCTTACTGCTGATGTGGGGACCTGCATACGTTTGCTCATCTCAGCAGTTCTGCTGCGAATAGGGGAAAATGAATACAGGCTTCCATTTCTGAGGGCTGGACCAAGTGGCTTTGCTAAGCAGACCCCTATGCTTACTGCTACGAACTTGGCAGTGAGCTGTTGCAGGCGATTCAGATGTGGAGCATCTGGGGCAGAAGAAGAGTTCAATGAATTCCTGTTGTTTGTTTTGGACCTGTAAGTCCTGTTACTCTCTTGGAGTAGTATACTCCCTTGCTTAAATACGACAGAGCTCCTGACAGGGAAGTCAGCTGTTGTCTTCTTTTCAGCGAATTCCTCAGCATCCCAACAGAGAGATAGTTCTCCTCTTAATAGATGCATATCAAGGGGACTGAACCTCATTTGGAAGCTCTCTACCGAGTGCAAGACTTTGCTCCAACAACTAAAACCTACCGTTAAAAAAATTTTTAAAAAAGAATCTATACTGTATCTGTAAAATTGTGAAGGATCTTGAGGTTCCTCTCATGCTCTCTTCCTTCCTTGAGCAGCATATATACAAGATCAGGNAAGAGTTCAATGAATTCCTGTTGTTTGTTTTGGACCTGTAAGTCCTGTTACTCTCTTGGAGTAGTATACTCCCTTGCTTAAATACGACAGAGCTCCTGACAGGGAAGTCAGCTGTTGTCTTCTTTTCAGCGAATTCCTCAGCATCCCAACAGAGAGATAGTTCTCCTCTTAATAGATGCATATCAAGGGGACTGAACCTCATTTGGAAGCTCTCTACCGAGTGCAAGACTTTGCTCCAACAACTAAAACCTACCGTTAAAAAAATTTTTAAAAAAGAATCTATACTGTATCTGTAAAATTGTGAAGGATCTTGAGGTTCCTCTCATGCTCTCTTCCTTCCTTGAGCAGCATATATACAAGATCAGGCCAAAGCCAAGGGCTCTTCTGTCGCTGTTGGATTAGATCGCTCATCCTAGGGGCACAACAATTGCGTCACATAACATTTCTTGACAAAACACAAAGTTACAGCGCACTTTCAAGAACCAAAAAAAGTTCGACCTCCCCCAGTGAAGCGGAACTTAACATATTGTGTGGGTTTAAACCCATTCATCTGAAGGGAAGGCTGTTCATATTTGTTTCCTGATTTTAAACCACCTCAAAATTTCTGTCACCTGTCCCAGCATCACCATGATTTAGATCTTTAAGCATTGATGTCTGAGAAGGAGAGCATATTCACATTTAGTGGGAATCCTCTTAAAACAGACATATTAAGTCATCCAGTCCAGTCCCACCCCACATGACTAAAGCATTGACCATGCTGAAATGACATGTACATCCTGAAAAGACTACTCATGCCAGGGTTACAAAATATCTGCCCCATGACCTCAAACAGCCATCTAAAAGCATCACATTCCTGCTTCACTGTCCAGATACCATACATGCCAGACAGCACATGAAAAGTATTTAAAATAAAGAATATGAGACTTCAAATATGCTCAAACACAACCTGCGTACATTTGGAAGGGCTGATTGTCATTGCTATTCAGCGCTTGCACTTGCCTTTGGCTGCAGAAAGAGACTCTGAGGAGTAATTGTTACATTTAGGCCAACTTTGGGCCCACTTGTGGTACCATTTGGGAAACACCAAGGAACTGATGACAATCAAACCGTCTAATTCCACCCCTTTTTTGTAACACACCTGTCTCAGCAAGCCGCATCAAAGGCTAGGGGTGAGATGCCACAAGCAGCTATATCTCACCTAGGCTGACACACCAGTGTGGTAGGAATATAGACCATGCTTTTCCTAATCCACTGGACAGTCACATACAATTTGAATGGTGTAAATACTGCTATGAACTGCAGAGCAGCAGTGCCTCAGCTTTAACATGGTGTCTAAAACAGCACCCTCCCAATTCTGCCAGTCATGCTGATATGACATGTTGCAGCTCCCTTTTTTTTTTTAAACCTCCTGTACCAATGGATTAACTGAAGGGCAGCTGACACCTCTTCAAAGGCTCAGCCTCCCATTGCATATACTCATACCAGAAAATGCATCAAAATCTGCAGAAGTTTTTCCTGCCTTCTTGGCTTGGCTTTGTACCCCCATCTGTGACCCCTCGGCCTTCCCTCCTGGCTCACAGCAGATAAACTCCTGACACCAGCAGCATCAACTCCAGCCCAGCTACAAAGCAGCCAAGGAAAATGTCCATTTACCTGTAAATAGCACGAACATACTCAGAATCCTTATTCTCCTGAGCACACACATTCTTGCCCATCGCTGTTTCTAGGAGGAGGAAATCATCAACAGTTCATGAGTGTAAAGTGAAACGCAGAGTCCCTGTACGCAGTAAGTTACTACTGCTCCCAGATTCTGACTGTCACCACACTGTCCCTTTGACAGGTGAATACACACATCCCTTTCCAGGTGATGAGCTCGCTTTACATTTCCATGCCCAGGAACCCTGCTCCTCAACACAACCTCATTTCAGACTGCTACCCCTGCCCTGCCCATCCCACAAACTCACTGAGCAGGTGCTCAGAGCAGGTGCACACAAGACACCCTAGGAGAAAGGATGGCCTTGGGAGGATGGAAATACATTTACACAATATGCAGGGACATTCCTCTCCAACCGTCTCCTCACACAACACAGCACAGCTGTACTCATGAGCCCCTGTGTCATTCACAGCCCCACCCCAATAACTGAAGAGGACTTACCACAGATGATATCAAGGGTACACAGAGTGATGTCCAGAAAGACATCAAATGGTTCCTTCTCAACATGCTTCTCCAGTTTCTCCAACAAAATAACACCTTGTTCATTCATAACCTCTAGAAAGTCAGTTAAGATTGAGAAGTGGAACGTGGGAGTTATCATCTTCCTCCGTGACCGCCACTTGTCTCCGGTGCTGCAAAATTAACAGGGAGAATGAAGGGTTAAAAACTCCAAGTCAAAAATAAAACTCTCACCATCACAGGAAGTATACAGTAAAAACTGTAGCCTGATGGAGCAAAATGGAAATATTCCTTGCTCCAGCTCTCTCCAAAGCACAAGCCACCATTTCTATAGCTGCTCTCAACAAAAGAAGATGCCAACAAGCCTTCAGGCAATACAGCCTCGTGGTTGCTCAGTGCACAGGCTCAGAAGGATCGAGCAGAAGTCATCTATAGGACAAACTAGCTATTCAGCATCAAGGCCTCAACTCATCACGCTGTCTCTGTGAATCACCACCCGTGCTTGCTTTCATCCACTGACTAGGAAATGAGGATTGCAGAGAACTAGGGTCCACAGACATTACGCAAATGACTGCCTCAAGGTCTGGCTACAAAGCACTTCCTTGGAGACAGGCAACCAGCTCCCACATGTCAGTGAAAGAGAATGGAGCCACAGTGGTGACACCAGCTTCCTGGGGTTTCTTGTTCACTTTTTCTGAATCACATGTCCCACAGGCACACAACTGGCAGCTCTAGTTACAGGGTAAACCATCACACCACTTCTCCTGTTAACCTGCTGTTGTGGCACTCTTCAGGCCAGCTTATCTGCTTGCTGTCTACCACTACTGCCCTTAATCAGCAGAGACTGGAACATTCTCCTCCATTATGTTTTTGCAAGCGTAAGGAAGTCAAAACACCTCTAAAAGTCTACTGGAGACAAAACAACCAGACCTCAACTCTCTGCACTTTGCTACTGATTACTGCTTTCTTAAGGCCATGAACAAAACTCAGGATAAAAGGCATTCCTCATCCTCTCATAAACTTGCGCCTCCCACACCACGTGATCACAGCTGGCTTTTACGACACCACGGTCCCATCACAAAGCACAAGGAGTTCACCTTTGAGGGCTCCAAACAGGCAACAAAGCTCCACTGCTAACAGGGGGACCTTGACCTTCTCGCAAAAACACAGAAGAGGCACAAAGGCATCAGAGCCACTCTACGCTCACCTTGCTCTGACTCTTGAGTATCTGCATCATCTAGGCCAAACCCTCCTTGAACCTCCCACAACCGGAGGACACCAAACCCTTATATCACTGCTCCTCCCTCCCTCCACTCCTGACTTGCGCTCTTACCCATGATCACCTCTTATGAGCCTCCACTTCATGAGGGAAATGAAGGACAGGGTGCAGATACTCTCCCATCCTACCCCCAAAGCATCACCAACCTCAGGCCCATCCTACTGGTCTGCAGTGTCACCAGCTAAGCAATGCACACTCTTGCAGTTCTGCCACAGTCCAATCACTCGATACACATCACATCAAAAACATCCAGCGTGTAGCATTGCAGACTAAAAGACACCACTTGCCATAGGATACAACTTCCCAAAACTCACATTCATTTCAAGCCTTTGGGCAAAAAAGTAACAATGGACAAATTTGCCAAGAAACATATAATGCCAAAAAATTTTTATCGGACATTAGCTGCTAAAGAGCAACCAAGACCATCACAAAGAATAAAACTTCTACAGCTATCATGTATATCTCTGTCCAGAGATACACACAGCATTCCTGCCACCAAGCCCTCTTCCTATCACATAGCCTGCGAATTTCAAAAATACAGCAATGCACCTGCATTTCACTATACCTTGTCAGAAGTCCAGTGCCCAGCCACGGCTGCAGGAATTTGTACAGGTACGATTTTTCTATATGTTTCGAACTGCTCAGAATAACCTGTCAGAAAAATGAAAGGAGAGGAAAAACCATCACTTGTTAGCTGGAGAGAGATTGCTTCAGCTGAGATTACTTACACAACCTCAGTTCCTCCACAAAAATGCCCCGAGTCTCAGTAAAATGCACAAGATTTCAGTACAAGATGGTATACAGGGGGAACATTGAGTTCACACCCTCAAGTCTTTCAGTAAATATCCCAATCCTGAGAAACAATGAAATGCTCAAAAACTACCACTCCCCTTATCTTCCTCCTGAAAAAGAAAAATCTGTGTTACAAAGTCACAGGCAGAGCTCAGAGAAAACCCAACAGTTTCCAGCCTTAACCAAACTCACAAGAAGTACCATCTCTTCAATAAACACTCCAAAAAAAGAAACAACTCTATCTTTCCAGTTCAGCGACAATCATTGTCAGTAGCAAAACTAACAACTACATTTCATGGCATCAAGACAGACTCACCAAGCTGTAATGCAGAAGTCAGTCAAACAGACACAAGCATTGCAACCTGCATTTCATAATGTTCTATCCCCATCTCAGTGGTCCCATCTTCCCTGCTATCTGCTTGTCCATTCTGATCTCAGGAGCAGAAGCTTTCACACATGTGAAAACAAAGCTAAAGGAGATGCTTCTTTCTATAAAACATACCAAGTTGGTGTTTTCATTTGTTGGCCATCTTCAGTATTTTTTTTTTCCAAGACTAGCCTTTTTATATTCTTCCGCTTTCAGCCTTTCTTTAGCACTGGGTCAGAGGACAATCTCAAGTAAAATCAGTCCAAGCCCTTTTTTGCAAAAATTACATTGAGAGAATAGAAACTAACAGGGTGGATACTGCTTTGCAAGACAGTAGAATAGACAGGAGACAAGCACACTCACCTCCACACTGTCAGGGTGATACAAAATCACGACAGGCAATGGTCCTATCCAAAGTTTGAACAATGGCCAACTCCTGAATTCTTCAGCGTAAACTTGTAGTTGTTTAAAAAAAACTGGAATTAAAAAAGCAGATTAGAATTTTTAAAAAAGTGGTCTTTGCTGAATAAGCAAGACTTCTGTAATGAACTCTTTTTCACCATATGCCCTGTAATTATGTTTTTGTTGTAGTTTTATCTCACTACTATGACCAAGCAGCATATTTTGCCCCTATCTGTTAGCTGTACTGCAGAAGCATTTCTCTATGGCTGCACTCTCAAAGGCACTCTGTTCTAGAGAAACCCCTCCCAGCTGTAGATAAGGCAGTTTGATTTAAGCAGTCTCAAAGCACTGCAGCACGGGCCCTCTGTATTGCAATGCCAAATCAAACTTTATCAAGGCTATGCTTACATTTTGGCTTATCTGACACGAGCCAAAATGCTATGTCAAGACGCTTCTTTACCTTCCAAGTACAGCATCAAGCCTTTTCCCATCTGAGACCTCATTGACAGGTGCTACGTTTGTGGTGCACACACAAGCAATGTTGTGCACAGTAATGGCAGAGCACTGTGCAGGAACCAGTATCATTTGAAATGTCTAGTTTCTGATAGCTGGACTCCTGAAGAAAATCTTTGGAGCCCTTATTTAACTGTTATCACCTGTCTGCAAACAAATTACTTCTCCAACATGCTTAAATCCTCTCACTCTCTCGCAGCCCTAACCACCAGTGATGGTTTGCAATTCTAGCACGGGCTTTTGACAGCTAGCTGCTGCAGGATTAAACTCCACTCTTGTCCTTTCAGAAACCTTACTGAAGGGTAAGCGACCACTTACGGGGCCTCTGTAGATTTGGTAATTCAGATGTCCCCATCTCTAAGGGCACAAAGACTCATAGGATCACTTATGCCACAGACCACCTGAGAGATACCACTAGTGTCCAGCTGCCAGCTGGACTTCATGCCAGTGAGCTGAGCAATCCAGCCAATTCTCCACCCACATTATTATCCACTTATCCAGTCCACATCTTGTCAGTTTAGCTATAGAGAAAGCATGGGAGATGGTATCAAGGACCTCACTGAATCACATTAAACACCATCTACTGCTTTTCCCTTGCTCACAGATCCAGCTATCTCATCACAGAGGGCAATCAGGTTAATTCTGCAATTCTAGAGGAGGTGGCCACTATCAGGATGTTCAAGGATTAGACATGCCTTTGCCCTTTCAGAAACCAGATTAAACAATAAATTACTCCCTCCAAGGCCTCTGCAGAGCTGAAAATTCAGGGGTCCTCAAATCAAAAGGAAAAAAAAAAAAAGGGGGAAAAAAAACTAGTTTCCTACTAGATACCCAAATAGAGCATTCCCTAGTCTTAGGCAAATTCTAACGACACCTCATCCAAAAGGTTTAAGAGTGTCAGATTATTTTGCTTTTTAAAATTTTTTTTTTGCTAACATCACCATGATTAAAATATCACAATTTTCCAGCATTTGTCTACCGATACCAATAAATAAGATCACCATCAGATGAAAAGTAATTTTTCTTTCTGCTATAAAACATTATCCTTTTTTTCTAAAAATATCTCTTTTTTCTAATTGTCACATTTTTAATGAAAAAGATTATAAACCACAAACTTCACTCATTTTTACATAAATAAACAAGAACAAAGATAGATGGTCATGGGCTTAACTAAAGCATGGAGGCTAGGTGACTCTTGCTAACAAAGGAGATCAGAGACTCCATAGAACCTAAGAGTCTCCATCAGACTGCTTTCTGGAGAGAGCAGCAGTGTTCTTTTTGGTTTGTTTTTTAAGAAGATTTTAAAAGAAGGAAAGAAAGAAAGAAAGAAAGAAGACGATTTGTCTCTCAGTCAGGCTCATATACACATCCTGACCATGATCCTGCTACTGCTTCCTCAAAGTCAACTTCAGGGAAGGCTGCTTGACCTCGCTTCCACCAAAGAAAGATCTCTCATATCTCTCTATTTAGATATGGGCTTGGATCCAGAGGAAAGATGGGAGCGTGCACCCTTGTGAACAGAGGGACCATGTCTCAGCACGTGTCAGCACTGGACAATGCGCATGCCCGTGCCGTACTTGTCTTTGGCTTCACCACGCTCCCATGACCCAGTCGCTCTCTCGTCTGGCACCATACCTGGCAGCACAGCCAAGAACACATGTGCACAGAGCAGACTGGCATAGACAGGCATCACAAACACACCCAGAAGAGTCTGCTGGTCCACTGACAGCACAGCCAGAGCTGCTTTCGCACCACAGGCTATGTTCCTGTGCAAAACAGAGTACCAAACAGAAATGGAATGTGTAGCACATTAGTGCTCTCTCGAGCACGCTGGCATCGATCAACGTGAGAGCAGAAAGGTTTGCTTTTGAGGGATGCACTGCAAATACTCAGCAAGTTCTTTTGCAGCTAACGCATAAACCTAAGGCACAGCTAATTCTGAAAATGACCCAGCAACTCAGCATGCTGAAGTCCCTTGCACATGCTCACTTGGGCGAAGACAATTATTTAAAGAACTATTTTTCTTTCGCAGCTGTTGTGGTTTAACCCAGCAGGCAGCTAAACACCACACAGCCGTTTGCTCACCCTCCCCTCCCCAGTGGGATGGGGGAAAGAATCAGAAAAAAAAGAAGTAAGACTCATGAGTTGTGATAAAGACAGTTTAATAGAACAGAAAAGGAAGGGAAAAGAATAATAATAATAAAAAACAAAACAAGTGATGCACAATGCAATTGCTCACCACCCACTGACCGATGCCCAGCCAGTCCCCCAGCAGCGAGTGCTGCCCCCCAGCCAACTCCCCCCATATATATACTGGGCATCACATCATATGGTATAGAATACGCCTTTGGTCAGTTTGGGTCAGCTGTCCTGGCTGTGCCCCCTCCCAGCTTCTTGTGCATCTGGCAGAGCATGGGAAGCTGAAAAGTCCTCGACTAGTATAAACACTGCTTAGCACAACTAAAACATCAGTGTGTTATCACATTATTCTCATACTAAATCCAAAACACAGCACTGTGCCAGCTACTGGGAAGAAAATTAA
This sequence comes from Balaeniceps rex, assembly GCA_013401315.1. Classification (NCBI taxonomy): domain Eukaryota; kingdom Metazoa; phylum Chordata; class Aves; order Pelecaniformes; family Balaenicipitidae; genus Balaeniceps; species Balaeniceps rex. Next base: position 64,606 of record VYZW01054963.1, read on the forward strand.
CTCTATCCCAGCTGAAACCAGGACAGCAAGCTAAAAGCTCTGTTTGGATCACAGCTAGCAGCCATGGGGACACAGGACTCCACATTGTGAAACAGCACATCCTGCAAGAGCACCCAGCACGCCTCCCTGTCACAAAAACACATTCCACAGCATGCATGCTCCACCTCACCAACAAGTGGAAAGGGGTCCGAGTCCAGCACCAGCATCAGGAAGCCACTGTCGGATTGAACCTCCAGCTAATCTTTGACTGATAACAACCCCATATTTATGCAGTTCCTCTCCTTTCCCCTCCACTGCCCACTTCTCACACAGTTCCACTCTGCAGGTTGCCCACAGCCCTGGAGAAACCTAAATGGCACACCCTACAACCCCTCCGCAGTCAGCCACAGCTCAACCACCCAAGCACCTCACCAGCGCTGGCTCCTCCAGCAAAGCCCCATGCAGTGCAGGGACCTCACAGCTGGGCTACGGCGTGAGCTGCCCTTACCTTCTCCGTCCTGCTCCAGGAGTAGGGCATTTCCCAGCACAGGATAGCAGGGGCTGATACCCGGGATTGGCTTCATCACCCACCATCGCCTCCAGTAATCCATCAGGGAGGGCAGGAAGCACACAGCCACAACCATCAACAGCAGAGTGATGACCCCAGCCCCCAAGTGCAGCAGCTGGGGTCCCCCTGTGGCTCCCTGCACAACCTCCATCACCACCTCCCAGTCTCCTGCTCCAAGCCTTGATCCCTGCTGGGGAACCGGCACTGCCTGCACCCACTGCTGCTGCGCTGCAGCACGCTGAGTGTGCCAGGACCCAGGCCATGAGAGCAGGAGGCGGAGCTGCCACACAGGCCCCAGGGTGCAGCTTCCTGACAAGAAAATAAACAGATTTAACAAACACGTACGTGGACAGGCTGCCTGCAAGCACTTTGTGATGGCAGAGCAGCCACAGGAAACGGTGCCATTCCCTTGCCCTAACTTGGCTCCTCTGATTCAAATGAAGAGTGAAGAAGTTCTTTGCAGGCCCATGCAATACCTCAGACGGAAAAGACACAAACCGCTGCCAAGAGAAAAAACACCTTTTTGCTGATTTGGGGAGGATGGGTTTTCTCAACACTGCCTTTATCCGTTTTCATGTGCTCAGGGAACACCAGTTTGCCATACAGAACTGCTCCAGTGCTCTCCAGCATGATGCCTGAAGGGTTTTAAAGTGCTTCAGATGGGGAGCATCTTCCTTAAGTTGGGTTAATGTCTCAAAGGGGCTACACAAACCAGAGCCCATAGAGACCCACGATCAAGAAGAGCACTGCAAAGCACACTGATGCTTCTCTTCTCAAACAGCCTTTGCTGATCTCACTGTTGAACGCTCAGTCACAGGCTAAAGGGTGCCAGCAACATGACTGGCAACACCAGCACCTGTATCACAACTTGCAAAGTGCTTGGGTAGAAGTGGTGTCGTACCCACCATAAACTCTGCTGCCCTTCCTGCCTCAGGAGGAACCAGGGTCTCTTCTCAGTGCTGCAGGGCTGCTGAGCACCTCTTCCTCAAAGCCTCCAATGCTCAGAAACCTTGTGGTCAAACAGAAGTTCAGTGAAATGGCAGCATGGCTTACACCCGATTTGCAAAACTTCACCCCCTAAATATACCACAAAAGGTTCTTACAGCCATGGTCATGTTTCTCCTGTCCGTTTTGTACCAAAATCAACTGCACTGGCAATTTTAGTAAACCAAAACAGCATAAACAAAGCAACTAAGATAAGAAACACAAATAGAGAAAGCTCAGAACATCAGAATCTAAGGAAGGGCTGATGACCCTTGGCAGCAGAGGGGAGTAAATTTTGGCACTTTGCTCCTGCAGTCTCCCAGCAAACCCTTTATAATAAATGCTGACTGTTGCATTTTTTTGTACAGTAAACAGCTGGAAATGAACTTTGCTACTCTTGCTGTTACTCGAAAAGGTTTGTGACAGAAAGTAGCAGATACCCTGTCTTGCCAACACATAAGACAAGCTACACAGCCATCAGTCCCCTCTTTTGTTCAGGTGGCATCCCAGGAAGGGGGCAAGCATGCAGGATTAAAAGGCTCACCTTTTGTCTTTGTAACATAGAGATCAGCAGGGTAATTATACTCTCTTCTTTATAAAAAACCTTGCAGTTTGTTGCCTTCGTGAAGCCGATAATTAGATGAAGTGGTTAATTGTGATTCTGAGTCAAAAATCTGTGTTTCTAACAGCTGATAACTCCTTCTGCAGGAAAAAAAATTAAAAACAGTGAAACAGCAGGGACAGGGTGAAAAGCCACAGGGAAAGCAGTAGGGAACACAGCAGAACAAACACTACGAAATCCTGCCAGCAGCTGGCAATGGTGATGCTGCTACTAACAAAAGGCAGCAGCTACACTGAAAGGAGATACAAAAGATACACCCAAGAAAGAAGAAACGAGAGGTCTGGCATCTCTGAGGCCTGACTATGTCACCACGATTTGCAATCATTATGAACCTTTACTCTAGTTTCAAAGGAGGATGTTCTGTAGGAGAGGCACACATCTTGGTAGACAACAAGCTCAGTATGAGTGAACAGTGTGCTGCTGCGGCCAAGGCCAATAGGATGCTGGGTTGCATCAAAAAGGGCATCACCAGCAGAGATAAAGAAGTCATTATCCCACTCTACTCAGCGCTTGTCAGGCCACACCTGGAATACTGTGTACAGTTCTGGTCCCCGCTATACAGAAAAGATGTGGACAGGCTGGAGGGAGTCCAGAGAAGGGCCACCAAGATGATCAAAGGACTGGGAAGCCTGCCATATGAGGATAGACTGAGAGAACTGGCTTTGTTCAGCCTTGAGAAAAGGAGGCTTAAAGGTGATCTCATCACCATGTACCAGTACTTAAAGGGTAATTACAAAGAAGACGGAGACTCCCTTTTTACAAGGAGTCACATGGAGAGGACAAGGTGTAATGGATACAAGTTACTCTTGGGGAGATTCCGACTGGACAGGAGAGGAAAATTTTTCACAATGAGAACAGTCAACCATTGGAATCATCTCCCCAGGGAAGCGGTTGACTCCGCCACACTGGACACTTTTAAGACTCAACTGGACAGGGTGCTGGGCCATCTTGTCTAGACTGTGCTCTTGCCTAGAAAGGTTGGACCAGATGATCCTTGATGTCCCTTCCAACCTAGTATTCTAGGATTCTATCAATCAAGTTTTCTACCAGGCTGCATTTAGCATTTCTTTTTCACCTGGAGAGCTATTTGCTCAGCGTTGGGTTTCAGCAGACACTCTACTGGTTAGTGAATCTTTGCTTTCATAATGCAGTGCAAATCTGCTGTTACTTAGCCTCACACTGAAGTGGAAGCCTATCCACCCATGCTCACAGAAGGCACGCATCCTGTCAGGTGGCTATGCCAGCCCACAAGCACGATAGTGTGAGAGATTGAAAGAGTTAATGTATGTTGATATCTCAAACATTGTGTCCAGACAAGTTAAGGTCTCTAGAGCAACAAATTAGGGCCTGCATAACAACACTAAACCACAGGTGAGAAGCTGATTGGCACAGAGCCAGGAAGGCCTGTCAGAGGATGCACAGGTCCACCTTCTGATGTGCCTTACAACTCACCATATATGGCCAGAGGTCATACAGAGTTCATTTGAGGAAGGGGCTCATGACCACCCAAAAGACCCCTCGTGACCACCCCCCTCAATGCCGCCTGCACAGAAGATCAAGAACATTCTGGAACAAGAACCATACAAGTCCTCAAGGGGGCGGGATTGGCGCGATTGAGAAGTGGGAACTGGTCTATAAAAGACACAACTCCAAGGAGCCATGTGCACGCCCGCTACCGGAGCATTGCCATGTTTACCATCGACATCACAGGATCCAAGGGTGGTGATCCCTCTCTCTCCTCCTCTCTCCTTTTCCTCTTTTTTTTCCTTTCTTCTTTTAAGTATTCCAATTAGAACCCATATTGCCTACCATTATGCCTTCCTAGTTCAGGTTGCCTACTGTTATGCTTTCCAAGTTCAGGTTGTTTTTTACTATCAATAAAGTCTTTAATCGATCATTTGGTGTCGTTTCACCTTAATTTAGCCCAAGGGAATCACAGAACCGCCACGATCCTCCCTGGGCAGCCCAGTTTGGATCATGACAGATGGTAACACAGGCTTCTGCTGATCCCTAGAATACAAGTCTGGACTCTTTGATAAGGAAATTGATAAAGTCATCATTGTTACCAGCAAGAAAACCAAAAACCCAAAGCAAAGCAAGGCTAAAATGGATCTGATTCAACAGAAGGACGAAAGAGGAGTACACAACACATTCTGAAAAACTGTGGTGCGGTCTTTACATTAGTCCTTTGCTCCAGCCAAGACACACCTGACGTTTTGCCATCCCTTGCAAAGCACACAGCATCCACAGTAAGCAAGACTAACTGGTTGCTAACTTAGCAATCACTACAGTTCATTTGCAGTTAGGAAGGGCTTTTCTTAGGAAGATCGTCCCTCTTTCTCAACATACATGATTAAACTTTATGTAGAAAGTTACTCGCACTGAAAAGAAAAAAAAAGTCAATTCGTAGTCCACAACAACCATCACCTGGCACAAAGAAAAGACACCACAGCATGTCTCCATTTGAAAAGACACCATCAGTGCTGAACAGCTCAGAGATCTCCCCCATCCCCAAAACCCAGGCTTCAAAGCCCAAAGCCTGACGAAGACTTCAGCTTCAAATCCTTCTGTGGATTATCTTTCCTCACACAGGTAAAGAAGATTAAAAGCATTTGAGAGACAGAGACCACAGCTATGTTCTTCAGACACAGACTGATTGCGGTGATGCCCACCTCAATCAAGCACACCTTGCTATGGTTTCTGCAACCTGGTGTTCACTGTACAGCAACAACTGCTCTGTTCTGTAGTCATCATTTGGAACTCCTTCACAATGTGAAGTTTTGTGTGAATGAATTATCCCCAACAGAATATAAAAGTTCACCTCCTCTCTAAGAAATCAAAATCTTCCACGCCAGGAAGATGCATGCCAGGATAATAACAAGCCTTGCAGCAAAGCAGGTTGCAGCTTGGGCCACCACCCATCCCCCAGAATGCAGCCTACTGTTGTAAAGCAATTCTGATAATGTACCAGTGATGTCATAACTAATAGACATTAATACTAAGTAGCTACCAAAGCATCACACCTATGTTTATTCATCTATGTGTCAAGGAAAAAGCGTGCTCCCAAGTTGGATGGCCACAACTCACCCCAAGGTCACGGGTGGAGATTCTGCCTGCTGTTCTGTGGTTTGGCTAGATCCTACAGGGCCTCCTCCTTGCTAAACTCTAGCAAGTTTAAAGAAAGCATTTAGCAGCATGCTACACATTACATGAAGCAAGCCAGAGGTCATGGAGCACAAATAAAAAGGTCAGTTTAAGATCTGGAAGAACTTGTGATGGTGCGTCACAGAAACACACAAGACTGCAAGTCTGCCAACCTACACTCTTGCAACATGGAAGATTTGGTGTCTGACATTTGCTCTATGAAATTCACTGTCCACATTGGATGTGCATGCATATAGACAGTGATAGATGAACAGTCTGTCAGAAGCTGTGGTGGGTTAGCCTTGGCCAGCAGCCAGACACCCACCCATTCAATCATTCACTCCCTTCTCTCCCTGTCCTGTTGAGAGAGAACAGGATGAAAAAGCTCACAGGTCAAGATAAAGACTGGGATATCGCTTACTAGTTACCACCACAGGCAAAAGAGACTCAACTCGGGGAAATTGTTTGATTTATTGCCAATTAAAAATAGAGAGTTGGGAAGTCAGAAACAAAGACAAAAAAATTCCTCTCTGCCACTCCCTCCTCCTCTTCCTCACACTTTTCTCCTGCTCCAGCATGGGTCCCCTCCATGGACTGCAGCTCTTGAGGATAAACCTGCTCCAGTATGGTTTCTCCATGGGCTGCTGGGGAACCACCGCTCTGGTGCCTGGAGCACCAACTCACTGACCTTGGTGTTTGCACTGCTATTTCTCTCTCTCTTGTTCCGCCCCTCCTCCTCTGTCTGTCCAGCATTTTTTGTACCTGTTCTTAAATAAATTTTCACAGAGGCGCCACCAGCTTGGCTGCTGGGCTCAACTATGTCCTGCTGTGGGTCCATTATGGAGCCAGCAGGAACCAGCTGTGTTGTCTTCTCTGGCCTTTTCTCACAGAGGCCAACCCAGCNTCCTACAGGGCCTCCTCCTTGCTAAACTCTAGCAAGTTTAAAGAAAGCATTTAGCAGCATGCTACACATTACATGAAGCAAGCCAGAGGTCATGGAGCACAAATAAAAAGGTCAGTTTAAGATCTGGAAGAACTTGTGATGGTGCGTCACAGAAACACACAAGACTGCAAGTCTGCCAACCTACACTCTTGCAACATGGAAGATTTGGTGTCTGACATTTGCTCTATGAAATTCACTGTCCACATTGGATGTGCATGCATATAGACAGTGATAGATGAACAGTCTGTCAGAAGCTGTGGTGGGTTAGCCTTGGCCAGCAGCCAGACACCCACCCATTCAATCATTCACTCCCTTCTCTCCCTGTCCTGTTGAGAGAGAACAGGATGAAAAAGCTCACAGGTCAAGATAAAGACTGGGATATCGCTTACTAGTTACCACCACAGGCAAAAGAGACTCAACTCGGGGAAATTGTTTGATTTATTGCCAATTAAAAATAGAGAGTTGGGAAGTCAGAAACAAAGACAAAAAAATTCCTCTCTGCCACTCCCTCCTCCTCTTCCTCACACTTTTCTCCTGCTCCAGCATGGGTCCCCTCCATGGACTGCAGCTCTTGAGGATAAACCTGCTCCAGTATGGTTTCTCCATGGGCTGCTGGGGAACCACCGCTCTGGTGCCTGGAGCACCAACTCACTGACCTTGGTGTTTGCACTGCTATTTCTCTCTCTCTTGTTCCGCCCCTCCTCCTCTGTCTGTCCAGCATTTTTTGTACCTGTTCTTAAATAAATTTTCACAGAGGCGCCACCAGCTTGGCTGCTGGGCTCAACTATGTCCTGCTGTGGGTCCATTATGGAGCCAGCAGGAACCAGCTGTGTTGTCTTCTCTGGCCTTTTCTCACAGAGGCCAACCCAGCAGCACCCCTGCTGCCAACACCTTGACACCTACACCCAGCTAAAAACCTACAGTGAAACCATTGCAAGACTGAAAGGGCAAATGGGGGTGAAATTTCCTCCACATTGCCCCCTAGTGATACCAGAGACATCATCAAAGTGATGGATACATGCAAACCATCAACAACATTAAATATCTGGAAACTATATGGGTGCCTTCCCTTACAATATTCAAGGAAGAATCACTCAGGCCTGAAATCCTCTGGGTCAGGGAAGATCTCGGGGTCTCTGTGCAGAGCATAAGTTATGACAAGAATATTTGTGCCTTTTGGTACTTAATATCCTTCCGAGGAGAAAAGGGAAAGGGAGGAGAAGGGTCAAAACAACAGCAAATAAGTGACTTTCTATAAACTGCTTCACAGTAAAAAAAGAGAAAAACCCTGCCCTTTACTTGGGAAACCTTCTCAGTACTCTCTTTCCTGCAGACCTTCCAGCACCCATCCCAACCACCTCTAGCTATTGAAAGCTCCAGACGGGCCACAAGGCATGCTCCTACTGCCACTTCTTCAACTTTGACAAAGGAGGAATGGAAAACATACCAAACACCTCATCCAGTTCTCTGTGAACCTTCTTCTGGGCTTCTGGATTATGTCCAAGTAAGCACAGCAGCTGCTATTGTAACGTGGCCCTAGAGGTCCAGATTTACAAAGACATTCACTTCAACAACATTCCTGTACACAAGTAGGCTTCAGAAATACTTAGGGGGGCAGGTAGTATGAAAAGTGAGACTTATTAGTCCCACAACCATGAGAAAAACAAAAATCAAGAGTGAAGAACTCTATCTGACACGCTGATTATCAGCATGTAAGATAACCCATGATTCTGTCAGGCGCCCGAAAACTTACCAAAAATGGAAAAGTATTAAAATACTTCTAGTAGCCACCAAACATCCCTCTTCCCTCTCCTCTGCTACCTGAGAGCATTCCATTGCTGCTCTAGTAATTAGCAGATCTTTCCTTTCCTTTTAAGGTGCAGAAGCAGATGCTTGTTGCTTTGCTCTTCTCTCCATTCAGAAATACAGTGACTGAACTCCATCACTTTGCAGAGGTCAGCAGTATTCTCTTTCACAGTGCCAAATGATGAACCACTCTTCACTGTGTGGTTCCAACTTCTGCCATTACAGAACCAAACCAGCACATATTCATCTTTTCATTTAGTCCACAACGTAAGATCTGGGTTGCCATGAAGTGCCACAAGATGGTAAGGGACACATTTTGCCATCATTTCTCTGCATTCTTGTCAATTTCTATATAGTACAGGAGGGAGCACTCACGACAGCAAAAGTATATTTTGGACACAATGCTGAAGAAGACTTAAATGTGAATTTTGAACATTAGGTCATCTTTAACCTGATACTTCTGAAGAAACTGCATCAAATTGACCTGCAACTGTATGAAATCGACCTGCAACTCCAAAGCAAAAGCATTCTGCTTTCTCAGATAACTATACAGTAGTATCACCAGTGAGTAAACTTAGTGTAGCCANCTTCTGGGCTTCTGGATTATGTCCAAGTAAGCACAGCAGCTGCTATTGTAACGTGGCCCTAGAGGTCCAGATTTACAAAGACATTCACTTCAACAACATTCCTGTACACAAGTAGGCTTCAGAAATACTTAGGGGGGCAGGTAGTATGAAAAGTGAGACTTATTAGTCCCACAACCATGAGAAAAACAAAAATCAAGAGTGAAGAACTCTATCTGACACGCTGATTATCAGCATGTAAGATAACCCATGATTCTGTCAGGCGCCCGAAAACTTACCAAAAATGGAAAAGTATTAAAATACTTCTAGTAGCCACCAAACATCCCTCTTCCCTCTCCTCTGCTACCTGAGAGCATTCCATTGCTGCTCTAGTAATTAGCAGATCTTTCCTTTCCTTTTAAGGTGCAGAAGCAGATGCTTGTTGCTTTGCTCTTCTCTCCATTCAGAAATACAGTGACTGAACTCCATCACTTTGCAGAGGTCAGCAGTATTCTCTTTCACAGTGCCAAATGATGAACCACTCTTCACTGTGTGGTTCCAACTTCTGCCATTACAGAACCAAACCAGCACATATTCATCTTTTCATTTAGTCCACAACGTAAGATCTGGGTTGCCATGAAGTGCCACAAGATGGTAAGGGACACATTTTGCCATCATTTCTCTGCATTCTTGTCAATTTCTATATAGTACAGGAGGGAGCACTCACGACAGCAAAAGTATATTTTGGACACAATGCTGAAGAAGACTTAAATGTGAATTTTGAACATTAGGTCATCTTTAACCTGATACTTCTGAAGAAACTGCATCAAATTGACCTGCAACTGTATGAAATCGACCTGCAACTCCAAAGCAAAAGCATTCTGCTTTCTCAGATAACTATACAGTAGTATCACCAGTGAGTAAACTTAGTGTAGCCAAAGGAGGAAAATACTAAGCCAGGAAAGTAATTTAAAAATGCTTTCATTTACTCAATAGAATGCAGTGCTTGATGGCCATTTACAAAAAACAGAAATCTGATTAACAGCAGAGATATAAAATATATATTGCAAATGCTTTGCCTTGGATTACCAATTCTTGAATATTCATAGCAAGAAGCGACAACTGGTATTAGTCCCCAAGTAGAAGAAACTGATTCTATTCTTAACGGCACAATTTGGGCAAATAATTAAGTTTTTCTCCTCCTCCCTTTCCCCTTCAACAGCTCTTCAACCACATTACTTAAACTGCTGGCTCTCTGATGGAGGGAGGAATCCCTGACTGCAAATGCTCACAGTACTAATAGCCAGGGAACTGATGAGGGCTGTGATCTCTGGGCCAAACACAGTCCCAATCTCCTCTTTGATCTTGCCATTTGGGTCTACACAAAGAGGTGTGAAATACTTTCATCAGTTAAGTACATATTTTCACGTTAAAACTTTGAAGGCTCAGATATTCCAAAATATGATTAATCTGTACCATAACAGGCAATATTTTATAAGAAATCTCAAGAAGTGGGATCGGTATTACTGACTTGTCAGCATGCAGGTTCAACTGCTCAGCATCTATAAACATGCTTGGCCTGGCAGGGAAAACATTGCTTCCTGTAAACAAAGTTTATCCCAGGAGTTCCCATAGTTACTGACGATTAGAACAGCGTAAGTAGAAGCAATGAACGAATTCCATCTCAAAAGAATTAAAGGAAGAAGAAAAAGTAGGGACAGACAATCTTTACAAGAGAGCAACTGCAATAACCAGACTAAAAAATGTAGAAGTGTTAAAACAGCAGTTAAAGAGGAGATACCATAAACTCCTATTTAAAAGTATAAATTTTATATATGACTGATGTTTGGATAGACTAGAACATCTTTAACACTGAGGAAACATGAAAAAGTGGCAACAGGACTTCATGGCCTAAACATAACTTATTTGCTTCTATAGGTAGAATAACAATTCCCTAAGGAAAGACAGAAAAAGGAGGAATGCCTGAGAAGAAAGTGCAGCAGCAGCACCTTGACTCTGCAAACAGAACAGACACCTCAACCATTTATTTAATTTTGCTCTAATTTTTAATCTAACCCCTGGTCAGACAACTTTAAAAGAAGGCAATGCAGGCATCCTGAGGATTGCAAGGCTCAGCAGAAACCAGCATACTGCACGTGTTCATTGTTACACAAGATACTAGCTGGCAAATTTGGCGCTTCAGTCTTCCATTCAGCGCAGCAGGTTTCTGTTTCCTCCTAAACTGGGTTAAGAAGCAATCTGAAATCTTTTCCTTGAGGTTGGAGGATTTCTCTGAAAGGATCTGTAGTAATGCTGTGAGCCTAGAAAAGATAAAATATTGTTTGTTAATTGTGGTGAAATCTGAAAGACACTCCGAGATTATGTATGAGTTACTTCCATCAGCCTGCTCAGATCAACATGTGCTAACCTGCCCTAATTCTTACATCACCTTTTATATAATTATGCCAATCATATAATTAAACTGGAGGAACTTCCAAACAAATCAAGGTTATGTACAAGCACTCAAATACCTCAGGAACTAGCTAGCCAGCTTTATTGTAACAACGGAACTAAACAAGCCATGTAGGGCTGCTCTCTTTTTTGGTGTTATAAATGGAAGACATAATTGCAAATCAATATTGATTTTTTTTTTATTTATTTAACAGAGCTTTATACTTATGTTAAAAATGCACATTTTCTATTTTATTTTTCCCCACTGTCCAGGTTTTGGCTGGGATAGAGTTAATTTTCTTCCTAGTAGCTGGCATAGTGCTGTGGTTTGGATTTAGTGTAAGAAGAATGCTGATAACACACTGATGGTTTAGTTGTTGCCAAGTAGTGCTTACCCTAGTCAAGGACTTTCTTTTTCAGCTTCCCATGCTCTGCCAGGTGCACAAGAAGCTGGGAGGGGGCACAGCCAGGACAGCTGACCCAAACTGGCCAAAGGACTATTCCATACCATACGACGTCATGCTCAGTATATAAACTGGGGGGAGTTGGTCGGGGGGCAGCGATCGCTGCTCGGGGACTGGCTGGGCATCGGTCGGCAGGTGGTGAGCGGTTGCATCACTTGTTTTTTTTCCCCTGGGTTTTGTTTCTCTCTCTTGTTCTCCTTTCCATTGTAATTTTTATTACTATTATTATTATTTTATTTCAATTATTAAACTGTTCTTATTTCAACCCACGAGTTTTCTTACTTTTACCCTTCCGATTCTCTCCCCGAATCCCAACGGGGCAGGGGGAGGGTGAGCGAGCGGCTGTGTGGTGCTTGGTTGCCGACTGGGGCTAAACCACGACACCCACACAAAAAGTTTACTAATTTTGTGAATTTATATGGGAGCTAAAACAAAATTTATGTCATGAAACAGTTCACAAACATGTATTTGTGTTCCTACTCTAGCAGCTGCAAAACATCTAGCCTGTACACCATATACTCTTGCCATAATTGTAAATATGCTGAAATGTTAAAAAAAAAAAAAAAAATCAGGTGAGGGGGAATCCTTTTTCTTCCACGTCTCACAACAACAAAAAGCAGCTTTGCAGGTTCCTAACAGTCAGAGTTAGGGCTATCTCAGACCAAGTGAGAAGAAACTTCAAAACCAAACTCAAAAGGTCCTGCCAAGCACACCTGTTCTTCTTTTATGCCAAGGTGGCTCTCCCTGAGCACTTTACTTCTCAACTGTACTATGGGTTAATAGGTTTTGTTGGCCTTTTGCCTTCCAAGTGATTCTTACTTTGCCTACCTATTAAAAATCCTTGACCTGTCCCTCTGTGGTTAGCAAAATCCATGGGAGTCAGTGATCTCTTCTGAGGTGTGTCTGTCTGTAAAAAGGAAAGACGTACTATTAGCTAGTATGGTATGCTTATCTGCTGAAATGGTTTGATTACAGTTTTTACGATCTAGTCCAGCAGAGCGAGTCCTACCAAGCTGCAAAGCTCCAAGCAGTACTAAAACTGCACACTTCTAGTTCATAGACACCCTCAAAGGAACTCTTTGATGCACTAGACTTGAAAAAAATCTCTTCCTCATACACTAGTCCTGCTTTTCAAGGTCTCACACCCTCCCAAAGCCTTTTAACATCCTCGTCTCTAGAAGTAGCAGGAATCCCTGTACACCAGAAATCAGGAGAGACCCAGTAAATGAGACCTGTAGACCAACAGTGGGCATGAACAGAAGCTTCTTCATTTTTCCATGTCTCTATACTTACATTGTAACATACCCTGAATGTATGAGTTGAGTTGGGCCTTGAAAATTGATCAATAACAACAGTTCTTTCTCTGAGGGGCCATTGCTCTGTACTGCCAGGCACTGCACTTGACACTCTGCTATGAGCATATCGTCCTCGATGCTGAGAGAATTAAAAAGAGCATTGGGAGAATGCAGCAATTGAATTGGTTAAAAAAAATAATTTTTCTGTTGCCGTACAAAAAAAAACACAAGAGAAGAAGAAAAGAACAATATGTTTTCACTAACCAAAAGCACTGATTTAAGGTAACTTAAGGGTACTCATGTTTTTCAAAGATATTTGAGACTGTTCCCTAATATTACTCTATAATCCCAAAGGCTTATATTAATTAAAAAATAATAATAGACTTCACATGTGTCTCAATTCAAAATATTATTCAGAAGCAAAATAATATCAAAATGTCAATTTACTTTCATTGTGGTGATTTATTACTTCCCTACAAAAATAGGCCAGTATCAATAAGATTTATCTTTTTTTTCAGTCAATATCCTTTTCTACTTCAGTCAGCATAATTTTCTACTTCTTATAACCTAACATTAGTGATTAAAACACTGAAAAAAGCTATTTAAATCCAGATGCATATAAGTGCAAGGTTACTATCTGGTTGTTTGTTTCTCTCTTTTTTTTTTCTGTTTTCAGAGGAAAGTCTTACCACCATGATCTCTTTACGATCTGAGGTTTTAAACTGGCTTCTCTTGCATTCTAATTGTACCCCAATATAACACACATTAGCATGTTAAGACCTTGTATTAAATACGAACCAACACAAACTTTAAAATTGCTCATTCAACCAGTAACACAGAGCACTATTTATTTCCAAATAGCTTGAAGTTCTTCACCAGTACAAAAATGAACACAACTTACAGAGCTCTGTTGCAGTCGAGGTACTGAAAGATATTGTTCAACAGCCTCTGAGTTTATTGGTGGTAACTTGTTCTGGGTTGTAGGTGCACGGGCAGAAGATAAATGATCCGAGCTGGCACCCCTACAGAATTTTAAGGGGTCCTCTTTTAGGAAAAATCCTATTAAAGGCTTCTTCACTGAAGTAACATGAAATTATTGAGCAGTACATTTCTTTACAGAGCTCAGCTACAGAAAGTAACAGCACCTAATATAGCAACAAAAAAATAAAACAAATGCCTCTCCTCAAAAAACACGGTTCTGCTTGCTTTCTTTTTCTCTCTGAATTCTAGAATCAATAATAGATCTTGGGTTAGTTCTTAAGTATTTTGCAAAATCCTTCACTCGTGAAATTTCAGTAAAATTCTGAGGAAAGCAAAGAATAAAATGCAAAAACTCACAATTTAGTCCCCCGAAGGATTTCATCATTGTACATATTAGGAGCTTTTGAGGAGAGTTGGTCAGAAGTGAGAGAAGGTAACCTATGATGGCTTGGTAGCTTCCTAGAAGATGACAGCAATACCCGCGATGATGAGAGAACACTGTTATCAGCTATTTTCCCCAACCTAATGTGCACTGAATTTGGAGCACTGGAGCCAATGCTATGCTGTTTGTCTTCCTGCTCATTCCTAGGGAAAAAGGAACAAGAATCATAGAATCATTAAGGCTGGAAAAGACCTCTAAGATCAGCTAGTCCAACCGTCAACCCAACACCACCATGCCTACTAAACCCTGTCCCGAAGTGCCACGTCTACATGTTTTTTGAACACCTCCAGGGATGGTGATTCCACCACCTCTCTGGGCAGCCTGTTCCACTGCCTGACCAGGCATTGGTCAGAATGAGGTAGGGAACGAGGATGAAGGGGGGGGGAGGCATAAAAGGATTTAACAGAATATCACTGCAACCTCTACAAATCATTGTCACATCAGTGATACACAAAGGAGATGACTGCCTTCTTATTGCCTTTTTATAATTGCAAAACATCTTTTACATAATATGAATTATGCCGCATTTTGAAAATGTCAATACCAACACCTACTGTATTTTTTCTACTGTGGCAACATGCCTCTGTTGGAGTGGTTTTGCTTGAATTGTCATCACTCCATTCAAATCACTACAGAAGTTGCTGGAGAAACGGTGAACCTAGTAAAAGCAACAAATATGCATTAACCTTTTTTTTTTTTGAAGGAAGACCTCAGAAAGCCCATAGTTAGGAGATATTGTACTTGTTTCTTAGAAAAGTTTCTATTAAGATGGTTCAGTAGAATTCTTGGTAGTAGGTGGGGCAAATATGTTGTTTTGCTTATTTTAAACAGATTCTTACAAACAGAACTTGGGTAATTTAGTTACTGAACTGCCACTGAATTTGCAATATAAGTTTCAGTTGAAGCCTGAGTTTGATTCTCCGAAGTTTCCATTTTCCCCTCAGCACAGTCCAACCCAGAGGCACAGATCCTGAGCATTACTTATCCAAGCATTTTACTACTACTGGCTGCTGGGAGCACTACAGAACCAAGTGTGCCAGCAGGGAGCACCAAGACTGCTGTGCTCTCTCTTCTGTGTTTCTTATCTTGCTACCTAGCAAGCATGGAAAAAGAGCAGACAAAATAGAATGAAGTTGCTTGAACTGAACAGAGAGAGACAGGGGGTGGGAAACAGAAGCAGTGGCTGGAAAAGAAAAAATGTGCAAAACAGGAGCCAGGGAACAGAGGGAGGAGGCGGCAAGCGGGACAAAAAAGGGGCATTTTTTCAATACAAACACAAGCTTCCACAAAGACAGGTAAGGCCTAGCGCCAGCGTGCTGGTGGATGTACAGCAGAGTCCCCTTTTGCAAGAGGCAAAGGAAATGAAAAGGAATGAGACAGTCTGAAACTCACAGGACTGCAAGTAAAGCACTTTAAGTTACAATTTCACATCCCTGCAGCGCAGGGAAGAGCCTCATTTGTTTTCTTAATTCTAACCAAGAGGAAATGACTGGACTACAATAAAAGCAGAATTATTTTCTAAGGATGGAATACAGTCTAACAAGTGTTTTTTTGTAAACCAACTTCAGCAATATCTTAGTGGTAAACAGCACCTTTAAGAACCACCAAAGAAGAACAAGTGATAGTAAACGTGAAATGCATATTTATTGAACCTTCATTTTAAATGAGGTGACTTATTTTAAGTATACCCAACTGGGTTTTTTTTTTAAAAAAAAAAAAAAAAGGAAAAAAAAAAGAGCCTTTTCTAGCTTCAACCAGGACTCTGTCCAAAGTTAGCAGAAAAAAGAACACCATTTGATAGAAAGTTATTTTTACCTGTGAGGAAACAAAATGAGACCCAAAAGATACACTTCGTGCTTCAGAGCCTCTGGAAAGAGGAACATTCCCAGCATCTGCTGTCATATGAACAACTGGCAAATGTGGCAGTTTTGCTGTAACAGCTTTCAGTTTTTCCACCTGTTTGTCACCCTCTGCACAACAGCAAAAAAAAAGTACAGGAAATAACTTGCTTTTTGTACATTTACCAGCCATCATTTGTTGAGATTCAAACAATATTACACTGCACAGTAAATAAAGACTTTCATATAGTTTTAAGTTTACGTGAATTTAAAAGTCTACCATAAACGATGTTTTTCTGAAAGCATTTCCATTTGTTTATGCTTTCTCTGACACCGACAAAGAAGTTGGTCTATACAAGTAGAGTTGGAAGGGGGTTTTTGTTTGAGAAAATACTACTAAGACTCTTGGAATGTTATTCAAAATTTCCCAAAGGTTTTTTTTAAAGCAGGAAAAAAAAATAAGATGAACAGAAAAAAAAAAAGTCTCTTGATCC
Organism: Balaeniceps rex; assembly: GCA_013401315.1. Classification (NCBI taxonomy): domain Eukaryota; kingdom Metazoa; phylum Chordata; class Aves; order Pelecaniformes; family Balaenicipitidae; genus Balaeniceps; species Balaeniceps rex. Next base: position 81,180 of record VYZW01054963.1, read on the forward strand.
TATCCTTGCCTGACAGCAGCTACACACTGTTTCATTTCGGGTATATACCACCATCTTATTTCTACTATAAACCCAAATTCTTTTACATTCCTAGTCAAAATACTTTGGTTAGCTATCCATTTGTCTTAAGTTGACGCCCTTCACAAAGATAAAAGAGCATGCCTATCACAAAATTGCTAAGCTATCCTCCCTAAACTATAATATTGAGCTAAACAATCCACCTTTTATATTTCAGTAACACCTGAAATGTTAAGTTCTGATGCTGCAAGTATTCCGAGAAATTTTGCCATTTCTTACTTTGTTGTAGACTTATATTTGAGGTTGAGTGTACCTTACATTTGAGGTGATTTCCAAAACCCGCCTCCATGTATTATTCTGTTACTGTCCTTTTAAAATACATTAAAAGAAGAACTGAAATTTTCCTCAGCCTCTAAAGACAACACATG